>JACDRQ010000780.1:0-19873 GCA_013841215.1 Hycleus cichorii
TAAAAACAAAAGCGCATACTCGGACACGTGACAATCAATTAAACAATACTATTGGTTGATTATCTTTTGTTCTTAAATATTGGTTAATTCTCCATCTCTTTCTAACTTATTTAAAGCAAAATAACGAATTCTGTTTCTATTTCCAATTGCCAATACAGTATATATGGCTATTGATATTGACCAGTGGCGTACGGAATTTATATAACCGTTATATTGGGATTTTTGTTCGTTATAGGCCAGTGGCGTACTGTAAACCTATGCTGTAAACTATCTAAACATAACCTGCAATTTTCAAATAACTATAGAATTTATTAGTTCTAGGAATATTGTTTTTTTATTTGTGAATATAGCTGAAAAATGAATAATACACGCCACTGACGATTTGTCAAATGTCATTCAAACGTCAAATGTCATTGAAAGGAAACAAGTGGAAATTAATTTTGATAAAATGGCGACGCATTGTGCTGACGTCATTTTCAGTAATTCTGGAACATCCTGTATAATTAGACAGTTGAAAATGTCAATTGTTCATTGTTTTTTTTTAGATTCAATTCAATATAAATGTGTATTTTTTCGACTATAGCCCATTAAAAAATTGCAGTACACCCCTGTTTTATTGTTATGCTCATTAAAATTTTGTTTATTAATAATTCGAGAAATTGCAAAAGGAAAATTGACGTTAAAAATGTAAGTTGTAAATATTTACCACATATTCATACGTCATTATTCTGACGTTAATTAATTAATTAATTAATTAATTAATTATATTAAATCATTTATCCCTAAACGATACGTCACTGATTGAATCGAGTCGTAGATTATTTCATACTGTACTAAATTTCAATGTATTTATCAAATGTATGAAGAAAGCTACGACTTGATAACTAAAGCCATAGCCAACTATGAGGTGAAATATTGTTGTACACTCCGTATAAGTGGTAGATGTGCGCTTTTATTATACAGGGTGTCTTCAAATTGTTCGTAATATTAATTAAATCTTAGTTAATTATAAATTAATGAAATTATCAATATTATTATTATTGTTATTANGTACTGTATAAATATAGAATATACAGGATGATTCACTATTATAGAAAGTTGTAGAAATTAATTCAAATTTGGCGCTCTTTAATGTCAATCTGATCGGTTACCGGATAGTCAAGTTTACACTACTTAAAAATTCGATTTTCGAATAATTTGGTTAGAAATATTCAAATTTACCGCCAAAATCTGTGTATTTTCCAGTGTAAACTTGACTTTAATCTGTACAAGATTTATCAACACGTAGTTGAAACATGTCGTAGCTTATTTCATACTCTACTATATTTGACATTGATTCAATTAAATTGAAGTGAATGAATCAATCTACGACACTATATTACTAAAGTCATGGCCAATTATGATGTAAAATATCGTTGTTATTCTGTACAAAAATGTGATAATTGGATTCGTTCAAACAAAAGTCATAGGTGATTTTTTTATCATTAAATTCGATTTTTGAACAAATGAATATTGATAATTTGGAAAAAATATCGAGTGTACTATGATAATTTATCTCGCAGTAGGCCATAGTGTCGTAGCTCTATTCAGACAAGTGTCAAATTTATAAAGTATGAACAAAGCTACGACACTACGTAACCAAATCGTGGCCAACTGTGTTTTTGGTTTACAAAACACTTAAAATAAACAATATTAAACCGAATTAGTGGAAATTTTTGAAATTTAACCTAAAAAACGATGGAATTATCAATTTGATTATGAAATTAATTAGATTAGGTTAAAAACTGTTAATTTAGAGGAAAATTATCTTCAAATTTGCCATGTTTTTGATTAATGTTATCGTAGCTTTATTTGGATGTCAATCAAATAGGTTAATAAATGTCAAATTTAGTAGAGTACGAACCAATCTACGACACTCACCTAATTATGGCCAATTTTGTGTATACTCGATTTTGGTTTAGAAAACAATTGGAAATTTTTGAAATTTAACCCAAAAACGGTAAAATTTCCAAAAATTCTATATAATTATAGGTTAGAATACGAAAATTGCATTAAAAACTGTCAATTTGGTGGTAAATTGTTCGAATAGACGATCATAGTGAATCATCCTGTAAATAATGTTGAACAGTCGTTAAAAATTCGAATTATTGATAATTTACGCAACTAAATTTAGTTATAAAAGGCCATATTTAGTGTAATTAAACCTAGTATTTAATAAAACATAGTAGGCTGTACATTAATCCGTTTAGTTTTTGTTTTTATTTTTGTTTTGTTGAACGAGCTTGGAAATTACAAAACAAAAGTACGTTCGTGGATTATTTGATTTTTGTGTTAATCTTTTGTTTTTGTCAAATTTTTTTGTTCTAATTTCAATTGTTTTGTTTTAGTGAAATTCATCGAAGCAGTCATGTTGAATTTTCGTTTATTATTACGTTCAATCGGCATCTATTGGCGTACGATATTTCTAATAATCTATCCATTCGCCTTATTACCAATAATAATAACAAATAATATACCATCATATCGTTGTCTATATGTTGTATTATTAATGGCCGGTTTTTGGGTATTTGAAATATTACCATTAGCTGTCACATCATTAATACCAATGGTATTATTCCCATTATTGGGTATATTAGATTCGAATAAAACATCATTATGTTATCTAAAAGAAACAAATATGATGTTTATTGGTGGTTTAATCATTGCCATAGCTGTAGAACATTGCAATCTACATACAAGAATTTCATTGAATGTTATCAAATTGGTAAGTTCTATTTTATTTACATTAATTTTTATAGAGTTGGCAATACGTTGCGATATAGTGTCGTAGCTTAGATCGGACGCTTCTAAATACACAAATGTCAAATTTGATGACATTGCGTAATTATGCATAGCCAACTTGGTAAAATTTGAATTGGAAACTGTACAGTTGGCTATGCATTGACATTTGACTTTTGTTATTTGACACTCAATAATAAAATGCATAGCCAACTGTGAGGTTAAATAACGTTTTACAACTCATATACAGTACTGGCTCAATTGATAGAAACATAAACTAATCCATAGCCAACTATTATTAGATGTATGATGTGATTTACAATCGTAGTTGGTTATAATTGTTGTACTGTATTAGATTTGGCATTTGTTAATATAAATGTACGAATCAATCTACGACAAAGAGCCAAATGAGATAAACTAGTGACTTTGATATATTTCCATTTCATTTGTCTGTTTGTTTTGTCTAATTTGGAGAGAAATAGTAGTGGGGGTATTTAATAAAATAATTCGGTTTCTTTCTAACACTTGTAAATATATAAGAGTTAGAAAGTGATGGATATATTTGGTCTACTTATCGCTATTTTGTACTTTTTCTCTCTCTTTTTTGTCTCTTTCTGTCATCTATTTCTTCCTTTTCTGGTTTGCTTTACTTCCTATATTTGTCATTTTTATTTCTCTCTCTCTATCATTGTTTTTTTTTGTTCTATTGTTTTTCTTTTCTGTCTCTCTTTCTCCTTATTGTCTCTTTATGTCATCTATTTCTTTCTTTTTGGCTCGCTTTATTATCTATCCTTTGTTTCTCGATTTTTTCTTTCTATCTTCCTTCCTGTTCTTTTTATTTTTCTTTCTCTGTCTTTATTCTTTCTTGTCTTGCTTTGTTGTATTGCTATCTTTATCACTTATATTTGTTTTCTATCTTTGTTAATTTCTCTTTTTTTCTCATATATTTTTTGTTTTTTCTGGTCTTGCTTGATTATTTATCTTTGTTTTTTTTCGTTTGTTTGTTGTCTTTATTTCTCACTTTCTTTCGCTATATTTCTTTCTTTTTCCCTATTTCTCTTTCTCTTATTCTGCTGCATTTTCTGTCCTCGTTTCTTCTTTAGCTATCTTTTCTCCTTTGCACTTATGTTTCTTTTCTTGTTTGGCTTTATTTTCTATCCTCGTTCATTTCTTTCTTTTCTAAGTTTATTTCGTATCTTTATTTTTAGCTATCTTGTTTTTTTTTTTAAATTCTCTATCTGTTGTATTTCCTATCTCACTTTATTTTCTATCTTTGTTTCTTCCTTTTCATGGACATTTTTGTCATGTTGCCTTATTTCCTATCTCTATTTTTTTTTTTGATTTAGATTAGCTCTAGTTCAACTTTATCTTCTGTCTTTGTCTTCTTTTCCGTTTCTTGTTTTTCCTGTCTGGATTTTTATGTCTTTCTTTCTTCATTTTTTCTTTTTTCCCAGCTCTGTTTTTTCTTTCGGTGTCTTTCTTTATCGTCTAGGTTTATTTTCTGTCTTTGTCGCCCCCTTTTCGTGGGTCCCTAACCCTCTTTTTTACTTCTCTGTTTCTCTTTTTTCCTATCCTACTTTCTGTTTTTCTTTAGAATCATTCGTTCTTTTCTACTTCTCTGTTTTTATCGTTTCTATCTCGTTTTGACTTCTGTCACTTGCTAAGTTTCTCTCTGTCTTTGTCATCTTTAATGATCTCCTACTTTTATTTTTTCTCTTTCGTTCTGTTTTATTTCCTGTATCGCTTTTTTCTATGCTGTCTTTCATTTGCATTCTTAGTCTTTGTTTTTCCTTCGTTTCTCATTGTTTCTCTCTTTTTTGCCCTGCTTTTTTTATCTTTCTTTCTTTATTTTTCTCGTTCTTCTTAGCTTTATTTTTCTTTTGGTATATTTTTATATCGTCTAGCTTTATTTGCTATTTTTGTCCTCTTTTTTCCTTCCTTTTTCAATCTTTCCTATTTCTCTGTCTCATGTTTATTGTCCTCCTTTCTTTCATACACTCATGTGTTATTCGGCCATTCATCCATACATTCTTTTGCCTATTTTCTTTCTTCTGTCGCTATCTCTTTCTAACTTTCCTTTCTTTCCGTCTTCTTTCTCTCTTTCCTCTTCCTTTTTTCTTTTATTATTTCCTACCCCACTTTCTCTGTCTTTCTTGGTTTCCTGCCTTTATAACATTATCTTCATCATCATCATCATCATCTTCTTCTTCTTCTTTCTGACTCTCTGCCTTTAGGTCTTTCTGTCTTTTTGTCTTTCTCTCATTCTGTTTTTCTGTCTTTCTGCCTTTAGGTCTGTCTGTGTTTCTGTCTTTCTCTCTTTTTGTATTTTGTCTTTCTGTCTTTCTGCCTTTAGGTCTTTCTGTGTTTCTATGTTTCTGTCTTTCTGCCTTTCTTGGTCTCGTGTCTTTATCACATTATTTTTCTTTCTTTCTTTTTTTCGTTCTTACTTACTTCCTTTCTTGTTATCTTTCTTTCGTTTTGTCTTTGGCTCATTAGAGTCTTTCTTCGTTTTATTTCCTCGATATTTTCTTTCTTTTTAATCTCCTTTCCCTTTTGTTTCTTTCTATTTCTTTTTCCTTCAATTATTTGATAACTTTGCCTATCAGTTTTTTTTTATTTCTTGAACTTTGTTCTTTAATCTATTTGTCTTTTTTTTCTAATTTATTCTCTTAATTTCGTATGCTACTTCTTTTATCTCTTTTCTCTCTTCTGTGTTTCTGTCCTTCTGTCTTTCTCTCTTTCTGGATTTCTGGATTTCTGGGTTTCTGGCTTTCTGCTTTTAGGTCTTTCTGTCTTTCTCTCTTTCTGGATTTCGGTCTTTCTGTCTTTCTGCCTTTAAGTCTTTCTGTCTTTCTCCCTTTCTGGATTTCTGTCTTTTTGTCTTTCTGCCTTTAGGTCTTTCTGTCTTTCTCTCTTTCTGGATTTCGGTCTTTTTGTCTTTCTTTTTCTGGATTTCTGTCTTTCTGCTTTTAGGTCTTTCTGTCTTTCTGAGTTTCTGCCTTTAGGTCTTTCTGTCTTTCTCTCTTTTTGTCTGTGTCTTTAGGTCTTTCTGTCTTTCTCTCATTCTGTCTTTCTGCCTTTAGGTGTTTCTGTCTTTCTGACTTTCTGCCTTTAAGTTTTTCTGTCTTTCTCTCCTTTTGTCTGTGTCTTTAGGTCTTTCTGTCTTTTTCTCATTTTGTCTTTCTGTCTTTCTGCCTTTAGGTCTTTCTGTCTTTCTCTATTTCTCTCATTCTGTGTTTCTGTATTTCTGTCTTTAGGTCTTCCTGTCTTTCTATCTTTCTGGATGTAGGTCTTTCTGTCTTTCTCTCTTTCTGGATTTCTGTCTTTCTGTCCTTCTGTGATTCTGTCTTTCTCTCATTTTAGTCTTTCTGTCTTTCCATCCTTCTGTTTTTCTCTCATTAGAGTCTTTCTTCCTTTTTGTTGTTCGATTTTTTCTTTCTTTCTCTTTCCTTTTGTTCTTTTTATTCATTTCTCTTTTGTTTCTATCTATTTCCTATTCGTTGAATTATTTGATAACATTCCCCATCAATTTCTTTATTTCTACTTTGTTTTTAATCTATCTGTGTAAAACTACTGACATCTATTGTATTTTAATTGAATTAATTGTATGGGATATCGTTTTATTTTAGGTTGGCTGTGGTCCGCGTCGTTTAAATTTCGGCCTTATCACAGTAACAATGTTTGTATCAATGTGGATATCGAATACAGCCGCTACAGCAATGATGATACCGATAATTGAAGCAACTTTAAAAGAATTAGAAAGTCAAGATATTTTAGAAATGTATGAGAAACCAACCGATTTAGATGGATTAGAATTAGAAAATAAACGACAAGAAGAACAACAACAACAGGAACCGTTACAACAACAACAGGGAGAAGGCCAAGCAGCCCTTGAAGATACACGCCGACCAACCAAAATAACAATGTGCTATTTCTACAGTACCGCAGTAGCTGCCAGTATCGGTGGTATAGGTACTGTCGTCGGTAGTGGTACCAATTTAACTTTCAAAGGAATCTATGAGACCCAATTTCCGGATAGTCCCGGTGTTGAATTCGCCAAATGGATGATTTTGAACGTACCAATGATGCTATTAATGATGTACCTATCATGGATATGGCTGCAGGTGTGGTTTATGGGCCTATTCCGGCCGAATTCACGTGACGCCAAACGTATACGTGTCGGTAAACAGGGTGAAGATGTGGCTAGACAATTAATTGTGGAGAAAATCAATGAAATGGGACGTATGTCGTTTCATGAGTATGCCGTTGCGACAATGTTTACGTTAGCGGTAATGTTGTGGTTCTTCCGTCAGCCGCAATTCGTAGCCGGTTGGGTCGATGTTGTCAACGATCTTTTGGGTGTCGATCCGAAAAAATTCAAAATTAAAGACGCAACAGCCGCCCTAATTGTCGTGATGTTGTTGTTTTTGATACCGGCAAAATTGGATTTTTTGAATATGTTCGACCGGCAGGAGAGCAAACGGCCCAAGAAGCCATCGCCGGGCCTAATCACCTGGAAGGTTATCCAACAGAAGATGCCGTGGGGTTTGATTTTCTTGCTAGGCGGCGGTTTTGCGTTAGCCGAAGGCGCTACCGCTAGTCGCATGAACGAGATGATTGCCGATGCGTTAAAAGAATTCTCGCAGTTGCCACGTTTCACTGTAATGGTAGTGGCAACGTTGTTTGCAACATTATTGACGCAATTCTCGAGCAATGTCGCCTGTGCTAATGTTTTGCTGCCGGTACTGGCGAGTATTGCACGTAAGGCTAAATTGCATCCGATGTATTTGATGATGCCGACGGCGTTGGCGTGTTCGTTTGCGTTTACGTTGCCGGTATCGACGCCACCGAATGCTATAGCGGCAGCACCATGTAATCTGCCATCGCCGAAAATGGCCCAAGCCGGTTTAGGGGTGATTGCTGTTTGTATATTGGTACTATTTCTTGTATTTCCAATCTATGGTGCTGTTATATGGAATTTCGATGAGTTCCCGAGTTGGGCAAAGTAACGGTATCTTTTTTTTTAAATTCTGTTTAGTTCATTTTAATTGTATTCGTTTTTTTCTGTTTTTTTTTTTTTTAAGTTGATTAAAGACTGCTTTTATTTTTTTTGTGTGTGAATGAATTATTTAAATAAATTGACTCAAAAACGATATTTTTGTAGAAATTTATTTTCTATCTTTGTTCTCCTTTTTTCCTTTTATGACCTTTCTTGCCTCTTTCTGTTCTTTTTCTATCTTCCTTTCATTCATTCATTGGAGCTTTCTTTCTTTCTCTCTATCTTTCCCTCTCTTTCTTTCATTCTTTTTTTCTCTGACTCTTTCTTTTTATCACTCGGTCTTCCTCATCTCTTTCTTATTTATGTATTGTTTGTCTCATTCTTGCTTTCTTCCTTTTTTTGTTCTTTTCTGTCCTGCGTAATTCGCTTACCTTGTTTCTTCTTCATTTGCTGCTCTTCTTTATTGTCTAGCTTTGTTTTCTGTCTTTTCCTTCCTTTTATGGCCTTCTTTCTTATTTCTCTGTCTCTTGTTTTCCTCTCTTCCTTTCATTCATTCATTCATCCTTTCTTTCTTTATTCTTTTTCCCTCTTACTCTCTCTTGTTTTTTCTCGTTCTAACGTATAGCTTTATTTCCTGTCTTTATTGTTTTCCGTTCTTTCTTTTATTCATCCCTTAATTGGCCCTTTTTTCATTTTTTCTTTAACCTTTAGCCTCATTTTCCGTTTTTGTTCCTTTTTCTACTTCTCTGTGTCTCACATTTTTCATCTTCCTTTCATTCATTCATTGATGCTTTCTTTCTTTATCTTTCTCTTTCTTTCTCCCTCTTTCTTGCCCGTTATCACTCTTTCTTTCTTACTGATCAGTCTTGTTTTCACTGTCTTTCATTATTTCTTCCTTCCTTCCTTTCTTTCACTTCTTTTCTGTCCTGCGTAATTCGCTTACCTTGTTTCTTCTTCATTTGCTGCTCTTCTTTATTGTCTAGCTTTGTTTTCTGTCTTTTCCTTCCTTTTTTGGCCTTCTTTCTTATTTCTCCGTCTCTTGTTTTCCTCTCTTCCTTTCATTCATTCATTCATCCTTTCTTTCTTTTTTCTTTTTCTCTCTTACTCTTGTTTTTTCTCTCTCTAACGTCTAGCTTTATTCCCTGTCTTTGTTCTCTTAAAGTAGTCACTTTTCTGACCTTTTTTCTTACTGCTTTGTATCTCTTTATTGTTTTCCGTTCTTGCTTCCATTCACCCCTTCATTAACCCTTTTTTCATTCTTTCTTTAACCTTTAGCCTCATTTTCCGTTTTTGTTCTTTTTCTACTTCTCGGTGTCTCACATTTTTCATCTTCCTTTCATTCGTTCATTGATGCTTTCTTTCTCTCTTTCTTTCTCCCGCTTTCTTGCCCTTTATCACTCTGTCTTTCTTACTGATTTGTCTTGTTTTTCACTGTCTTTCATTATTTCTTCTTTCCTTCCTTTCTTTCATTGTTCTTTTCTGTCCTGCATAATTTCCTAGCCTTGGTTCTTCTTTATTTGTTGTTCTTCTTCATTGTCTAACTTTATTTTTTGTATTCATTTTCTTTTTTCTTCCTTTTTTGATCTGCTTTCTTAATTCTCTGTTTCTCGTTTTTTTGTTTTCCTTTGATAAATTCATTTATCCTTTTTTTTCCTTCTTCTTTCTTACGTATTTGTCTCTTGTTTTTTTCCTGTCTTCATTGACTTATTCATTCCTGAGTATCTCTCTCTAACGTGTAGCTTTATTCTCTTTGTTCTCCTAAAATGACGAACAAAGCCATGGAAGAAACTCCCTTTTCAGGCCTTTTTTCTTACTGCTGTCTCTCTTTTTATTATTTTCATGTCTTCCTTATATTAACCCCTTCATTTGCCCTTCCTTTTTTTTTCTTTTTCTACTTCTCTGTGTCTCACATTTTTCATCTTCCTTTCATAGATTCATTGATGCTTTCTTTCTCTATCTCTCTTTCTCTTTCTTTCTCCCTCTTTCTTGTCCGTTATCACTCTGTCTTTCTTACTGATCTGTTTTGTTTCTCACTGTCTTTCATTATTTCTTCCTTCCTTGCTTTCTTTCATTGTTCTTTTCTGTCCTGCATAATGTCCTAACCTTGTTTCTTCTTCATTTGTTGTTCTTCTTCATTGCCTAACTTTATTTTTTGTCTTCATTTTCTGTTTTCTTCCCACTTTGATCTTTCTTACTTCTCTGTCTATTGTTTTTTTTTTGTTTCCTTTCATTAATTCATTTATCCTTTTTTTTCTTTCCTTTTTCTCTTAGTTATTTATCTTTTGTCTTTTTCCTGTCTTCATTTATTTGTTCATTCCTGAGTATCTCTCTCTAACGTCTAGCTTTATTCCCTTTGTTCTCCTAAAATGACGAACAAAGCCATGGAAGAAACTCCCTTTTCTGGCCTTTCTTCTTACTGCTGTCTCTCTTTTTATTATTTTCATGTCTTTCTTCCATTAATCCCTTGATTCACACATTTTTTTTTTCTTTCTTTTGTCTACCCTCATTTCCCGTCATTGTTCTCTTTTTTCTTCTTTTTCTACTTGTCTGTGTGCCACTTTTTTACCTTCATTTCATTCATTTGTTGATGCTTTCTTTCTTTATCTTTCTTTCATTTTTCCTTTTCATCACTCTGTTTCCTACTTCTGTATTGTTTTTCTTTGTCTTTCATTCTTCCTGCCTTCCTTTTTTTGTTCTTTTCTACCCTGCATAATTTCCTACCCTATTTTCTTCTTTATTTGCTGCCCTTCTTTATTTTCTAACTTTATTTTCTGTCTTTGTTCTCTTTTCCCCCCTTTTGACCTTCTTTCTTCTCTCTCTCCCTTCAATTCATTCATCCTTTCTTTCCTTCTTCTTTCTTACTTATCTGTCTCTTGTTTTTTCCTGCCTTCATTTCTTTGTTTCTTCCTTGATTATCTCTTTCTAACGTCCAGTTTTATTCCCTGTCTTTGTTATGCTAAAATGGCGAACAAAGACAAGGAACCTGACCTTTTTCCTTACTGTTGTGTCACTCTTTTTATTGTTTTTCTGCCTTTCTTCAATTCATACCTTCATTCACCTTCGCTTTTTTTTTCTTTCTTTAACGTCTAACCTTGTTTGCCGTCTTTGTTCTCCTTTCTCTTCTTTTCCTACTTCAATGTCTCTCGTTTTTTATCTTCCTTTCATTAATTTAATCATTCATTCTTTTTTATCTGTCTATTGTTTGTCTCTGTCGTCGTTCCTTTATTTCTCTTTTACTTTCTGTCTTGCATTATTTCCTATCTTTGTTCTCTTTTTCTTTTTTCTCTGACTTTACTTCTCTGTCTCTCGTTCTAGGTCCTTTTTTCCTTTTTTCTGTCTTTTTCTTTCTTTTTTTCGTTGAATTACCAATAGATTTCCCACCAATATTTATTCAAGGCCTACTAAATTTTTAGTACTATTAGATTTTGAATAATTTGTATGGTTGGCGACAGATTTTCCACCAACAGTAATCCATAAATGAACTGAAACAGAAATCCTGCAGATCTTTGTGCATGTAGCCACCATGAGGGCCATTTTGGCCAAAAGTCGTACTTTTTCTCAAATTTAACTCCAAAGAGATTTTGCTGTATTGAAGTGCGAATTGCGGCCGCACTGGCGCTCATAACATGTTTCTATCTCTGTTCTTGCAGACAGCCATCTTGTTTCTTTTCTGTGAAGTCGTACCAACCGTTGGTGGAAAATCTATTGCCAACTATTCAAGATTTATATTGATAAGTAGCGCCACTGTTGCAGATACTGCAAAATCTAGCGTCCGAACCAAGCTCAGACACTATACGCATTATACAACTAAGTCATAGCCATCTAGGAGGTAAAATATTCTTTTATTCCTGTATACATATAATTTAAATGAATACAATCGTACAACAGAATAGTATAAACACAAATAAAACAATATTTGTTTGTCTGATTGTTTCTCCATGACTATATATATTAGCTTCACCGCACAATGCCGGATAGTCTTTATTACACTTGACCGAACCACAATCTGAGCAGGGATCGCCACGTTTTATTATTGACAAGCCCATTATATTACCACCGGGGCCATAATTGCACGTCAACATTGATTTATGTCCATCGGCAAATATGACCCGGGCACAACCGACCCGCTCCGTTTTCGCCCATACAACTTGTGTAAAATGACCCGTAGTAACACCTGGTACATTTTTGAATTTGTCCAATAATACTGAATGTTCGCCGGCTAATTTCAATGATTTGATTTCACTATACCTGCAACATAATCGATTTATATCGTATTTTTGGTAATCAAATTGAGAATTTTGAATTGCGCGCCATTTAGACCAGTGGGTTGATGAATCTGCTTCTAACCTCAAAATTCTTTATGAATGAATATCTCGCTTGTTTGATGAGATATCGTAACAAAGCAAACGGCATTGGAAAGAGAATTTCAAGAGGTATTGGATGATGTTTTCCATTTTAAAAAATTCGCAACAAATTTTGAGCTACAGGGGAAAACTTGACTGCTTATGGTTTTTGTAATTTTTCCACATTTTTCTCTATAATTTTACCAATATTGTTGATTTTTCAACAATTTTCTCAAAATTTATAGAAAATTGAGAGCACTTTCCAAATCTGTACGAAATTTTGCAATCGGTTCGATAGTTTTCCGGAAAATTGTCAAAAAGCTGAGGTCCTGCATTGAAATTTCCCTTTCAATTCAATGTTCGAGAAGTGCCAAGTTTTAATCGAAGATTTCTTGCTTGTTTGAGAAGATATGGAAATGAATCGAACAGCATTGGAAAGAGCATTCAAAGAGGCATTAAATAGCGTTCTTGGTTACCCAAAGTTTTGACTAAATTCTATGTGATAGAGCAATTTCTTGGAAAATGTGTTTTTCCTAAATTTTTCCACATTTTCCTGTATAGCCTGGCCAATATTGTTAATTTTTCAGCAATTTTCTCAAAATTTATAGTAAATTGGGAGCACTTTCCAAATTTGTACGAAATTTTGCAATCAGTTTGATAATTTTCCGGACAATTGTCAAAAAGTTTAGGTCCTGCATAGAAATCTTCCTTTTAATTCAATGTTCGAGAATGTCAATTTTCAATCAACGATTTCTCGCTTGTTTGACGAGATATGGCAATGAATCGAACAGCATTGGAAAGAGCTCTTCAAGAACCAAGAGATGATGTTTTCCGATTTGGAAAATTACAAATAAATTTTGAGTTACTGAGGAAAACTTTACAAAATATGGTCGCTTGTAGTTTTTCCATATTTTCAACTATACTTTGTCAATTTTAGCCATTTTTCCACAATTTTCTCAAAATATACAGCAAATTGAAAGCGCTTTCCAAATCTGTAAGAAACTTTACAATCGGCTCGGAAAATTGTTAAAAAGTTGAGATCCTGCATTGAAATTTTCCTTTCAATTCAATTTTCTAGAAATACCAATTTTTAATCGAAGATTTCTTGCTTGTTTGAGAAAATATGACAATGAATCGGGCAATATTGGAAAGAGCATTCCAAGAGGCACTGAATGACGTTTTTGGTTTCCCAAAATTTCCACTAAATTCTAGGTTATAAAGCAATTCCTTGGAGCATATGTTTTTTTCTAATTTTTCCACATTTTCCTCTATAACTTGGTCATTATTGTTATTATTTCAACGATTTTCCCAAAATCTAAAGTAAATTGGAAGGGCTTTCCAAATCTGTAAGAAATTTTGCATACAATTTGATAGTTCGCCGGAGAATTGTCAAAATATTGAGCTCTTGTATTGCAATTTTCTTTTCAATTCGACATCCAACAAATGCCAATTTTCAATCGACGATTTCTCGCTTGTTTGATGACATATGGCAATCAATCGAGCAGCACTGGAAAGAGTACTCCAAGGCCCAGTCGATGACGTTTACCGATTGGGACAATTGCGGATAAATTTTGAGCTACAGAGGAAAATCTTGGAAAACTCCGTTTGTTGTAATTTCCCCATATTTCTATGCACATCTTGATCAATTTCCATTATTTTACAATAATTTCTTTACAAAATATAGAAAATTGAAAGTGTTTTTCATATCTGCAAGAATTTTTCTAACCAATCTGGTACTTTTTTTTCTCCATAAGAGCGCGCAATTCAAAATTCTCAATTTAAAACAACTGTTCTACCACGTGTCCCATATAATTGTGGCTATTTAGGGAGTACTTGGACAATTAAATGGGACTCGTTGTATATTATCGGAATTTACCAAGCATTGACGGCTTTTTCCACAGCACTCTTTGTGTTGTACTTTTCAGCACCGGAACTCTTGCCTGACATGTGAATATTTTGACCAGCGTACGCATATCGCTCGGTACGCCGGCACTTATCATGGCCCAATTTACATAATCGGGCATGACAATAGGCCGTATGCTCCAAATTCCCATCGTAACTTAAAGCTAACATATTGGCCGCTTTTATATCTTTAGCTAAGGCTTCTTCGCCACTAGCGAATTCATTACGCAACTTATTATGAGCATCAATGATCCATTGACGGAATTCATCTTGCCGATCATTGACAATTTTACATTTGGCATTACCAGAATAACAACGACATGCTGTATTATCGTCTCGGACGCCCGGACAACGTAGTTTACAATAATTGACACACTCAATTAATTTTATACAAAAAATGTGGATAATTAACAAATATTGGAGGGTTCTTATTGAAATTTTCAACATTTTTTTGAAATATTTTTTTAAAATTTTTACATCTGTTATGACAGGTTTGTCAATATTACCGAAGCCACTAGATTTGAATTAGCGAAAGTCATCACAAAATCAAGACAACCTGTATATTTATGCAAGTCAAGAACAAATACAGCGCCATCTATTGACAATTTATAAAATTTTTCCATTAGATTTGAATTTGGGAAAAAATATCTACAAAATCGAGTCATTCTGTATATTATCAACTCAAAATATAAAATTCTGCACTGAAAATTATGGACCGTATTCTGTAACTGTTTCATCCAAAATCATCAAGCAATAATACCAAAATATTAAAGGTGTAAGTAGAAAAAAACAAACAAAGAAAAGCTACAAAATCAAGACAACCTATATAAAAAGTTAACCAATTTATATCCAAATACAACGCCATCTATTGGCAATTTACAAACCACCCATTAAAAACTACGGCCCGTATTCTGTAACTCTTTGATGAAAAGTAACAAGGTTTAAATTTGGGGAAAACAGCTACAAAATTGAGACATTCTGTATATTTAACTAATTCAAAAACAATCGAAATTCTTCCACTGAAAATTATGGGCCATATTCTGTAACTGTCTAATCCAAAATCATCAAACAAATAGCACCAAAATCATAAAGTTCCATTTTTAAAAAGCAACTACAAAATCAAGACAGCCTGTATAAATATTTCGCCAATTTATATTAAAGTCCCTATATGTATAAAGTACCGCAATTGGCATCCATTTTGTGTCTGAAATGTGACGCCAACTTCAAACAAAATGAAAAAAGGCAGGCTCCTGTCAGTTATATTGGTGGGGATAGACAACATTAAATACTTAAAATGTAAATTTTTAAATTTGGCGCGCTAAAAATTTTGATGACCAGTACCATTTATTGGTTATCATCTATTGTTTTCTGTTAAATGAAGGTCACCTTCTGTCAGGCAGCCATGTTGTGTCTAGAAAATGTACTTCTCTCTCTAACACATTTGAACATTGAATTGCGGTACTTTATATATCTAGGGACTTTAATTTATATGCAAATATAGCGCCATCTATTAGCAACTTATAAAACTTATAAAAAGTACGGCCCGTATTCTGTAACTCTTTAATGAGAACTAATTAGATTTAAATTTGGGGGAAAACAACTACAAAATCGAAGCATTCTGTACTTCTAACCAACTTCAAATCAATCAGAGTGCCATCTATTGACATTTTATAGCAGGAAAATTTATAAAATTCTTCACTGAAAATTAGGGGCCGTATTCTATAACTGTCTAATCCAAAATTATTAAACAGTAGCACCAAAATAATAAAGTTTAAATTTAAAAAACAACTACAAAATCAAGACGGCCTGTATAAATATTTCGCCAGTTTATGTAAAAGTCAGCGCCATCTAACAAAATTCCCATTAAAAAGTACAACTCGTATTCTATAACTTTGGTGGTAAGTTACAAGGTTTGAATTTGGGAAAAAACAGCAACAAAATCGAGACCTTCTGTATATCTAACCGACTCAAAATCAATCGGAGCGCCATCTATTGGGAATTTATGGTGGAAAAATTTATAAAATTCTGGGCCATATTCTGTAACTGTTTAATCCAAAATCATCAAACTATAGGAACAGAATAATAAAGTTTGTATTATAAAAAAAAACACGACAAAATCAAGACAATCTGTATAAATATTTAGCCAATTTAAGTTCAAATAGAACGCCATCTATTGACAACTTACAAAATTCTTCAATTAAAAGGTACGAGTCGTATTCTGTAACTCTATGATGAAAAGATTTAAATTGAAAAGCACAAAAATCGAGACAACCAGTAGATTTATCCAATTTGAAATCAACAACAACAACAATTTCTAGTAGTCAAAATCATTATTCTACAATTGTTTAGTCTTAAAATCACCAATAGCACCTAATTAACAAAATTTGACTTCGAAAAAATAGTGCCATCTAACGATAATGGAGGAAATTTCTCTATTGACAGTATTCTATACCCTTTGATAAATTGATAAATTAAAATAAAAACCAAGATAACCTGAATATTTACCAAATTTAAAATCAAATATAGCGCCATCTATCGACGAATTATGGTAATCAAATTAGGAATAAAATCGAGACAGCCTGTATAAACATTTACCCAATTTAAAAACAAATACAACGCCATCTAAAAACAAATTATGGTAGTAAAATTGATAGAATTCTACCACTAAAATTATGGATAGTATTCTGTAACTATTTGATATAAAATGATCAACCTATAGCTCCCAAATAACAACCACAAAATCCAGACAATCTATATAAATATTTATATTGGTAATACAACGCCATCTATTGACAATTCATTGACAATTATTGATAAATGAAAATCACGGATCGTATTCTATAATCCTATTAACTTAATGGCGTCTACAACGGGATCTATCGACGATAAATTATAGTAAATTTAAAAAAATTCTGATTTTGATAAATAAAAATTATAGAGTTATTATATTAGTCGTATTCTATAACAATGTAATCCAAAATCACCAACAAAATCGATATATTCTGTATATTTATCCAATTTAAAATCAAACATAACGCCATCTATTGATAATTTATAGGAGTATAATATAGAAAAGTTTTCTAAGAAAACTCCACCACCGAAAATTATCAGCCATATTCTCTAATTCTTTTGCAATTCGTTACTAGGACAACAGTCTTTCTAAAAAGAGCCTCTTTATAATTCCATCATTTGTATAATTGAAAACAAAAGAATGAAATATGTTACTCAAAAAATATTATTGATTAATTAGCATTACCAGGGTAACGAGTTATCAAGAAGTTAGAGAATACGACTGGGATCTACTGGAAACTACTGGAAAATGGGTTGTATTCTCTAATTCAAAATCCTTATAGCAACACTGTAACACAATTCGAATTTTATTAGATAACCACAAAATCAAGACAATCTGTATGAGAATCCAGTCAAATAATATACAAATACAGCGCCATCTATTGACAATTTATATCATTCACCCATTTAAAAATACGGACGTATTCTGTAACCCTCTGGACAACAATTAGCGTTCAATATCGCCAAAATAGTAGGATTTAAATTTGAAAAAACAATCACAAAATCAAGACAACCTGTATCCAATTTCTACAAAAATACAGCGCCATCTTTGACAATTTATTGCGATAAAACTTATAGAATTTTACTGCATAGAGTCGTATTCTGTACCTTGTCAAACCAGAGTTATCAAACGATGCATCAAAATAAAACCCGAATTAGAAAGAAAACTACAAAATCAACACAACCTGTATCCAATT
Organism: Hycleus cichorii; assembly: GCA_013841215.1. NCBI lineage: Eukaryota > Metazoa > Arthropoda > Insecta > Coleoptera > Meloidae > Hycleus > Hycleus cichorii. The sequence continues at coordinate 17,790 of JACDRQ010000780.1, forward strand.
TATATAAAAATGCAACGCCACCTTTTGATAATTTATTGCGATAAAATTCATAGAATTCTACTGCATAGAGTCGTATTCTGTACCTTGTGAAACCAGTTATCAAACAATTGTTACAAGACAAAATTTGAATTAAAAAAAAGCTACAAAATCAAGACAACCTGTATATTAACTCAAGTTGATATCAAATAGCGCCATCTATGAACAATCTACAGAATTCTTAAGTTGAAAATTGTGGCCCTTATAACTGTTTAATTCAAAATCATCAAACAATAGTACCACAATAATAAAATTTTAATTAAAAAAAATAACTAGAAAATCAAGATAACCCGTATAAATATTAGCCAATTATGTTCAATATAGCGCCATCTATTAACATTTTAATGTAGCAAAATATACAGAATTCTCCAATTTAAAAATAAACTACTTTTTAAAGACACTTCTATCCACAATTTTGATAATTTAACTTAGGAATATTCCAGAATACAGTCCAAATTTGAAAATTGTCACAAAAATGTCATAATTTTTTTTAAAAACCTTGTAATTCTCTTGATAAACTCTAAGACGTTTACACTTTTATTACAGAATACAAGTAGGGGATGATCACAAAATAAAACCATGTTCAAGAATACGCTCCTCAAAGTAAATAAATTAAAAGAAATACCGCGCCATCTATTGGCTATTTTTTTAAATAACAACAAAAATTACAGTTACCTGTATATTTTTACCATCACAGCGTTGTTTTATTTACCGGTTAGTAAGTTTTACACATTCATAACTGTGTTTTAGAAAAGAGAAAAACTAATAATAATAATAATAATAATAATGGTAATAATAGTAGTAGAACAAGTGAATAAAAAAAGAATGATATGATTAGAAAGAGAATAAAACAAAAAACAAACAACCAGTAAAACAGAAGAAGTAACAAAACAATTGAACCTAGTTGGTGGTTCTTGTTCTATTTAGAAATCACAGTAAACTTGATTTTTGAATTTTCTTTAAATTCTAATTAAACAATTGAAATTAATTACAATGAATCCGTGTGTAATTCCGAAATTGAGTGAAGATAACGATGGTGATGGTCGAAAATTGAGCATGGTAATTATCTTTTATTTCAGTTATTTTCAAACAAATCCAGTAGGCTATGGATAATTGTTTTGTGATAAATTCGGTTCGATTGTTTCCATCGGCCACTAGATAATCGTTAATTTATTAATTAAATCATTTAGAACAGTTGAAGATGATTTTTTTTCGTTAAAATAAAATTTTCTAAAAATATTCACGTTGGAAATTTGAAATAGAATTTGTTTGAAATTCCACAAATATACCTCTAGTTTGTTTTTCTTATTATTTTTATTTTTTAAAAATATTTTGCTGTATTTACAGTAATTTAATATTCATTTCTGTAATTAAAATCTCAATAATTTTCTATTTTTGTGGAATAAACAGTGGCGTTACACGGTACACGTCGCAAAACGTGAATAAATCCAATGACCTTGATACCAACTTCCGCCAACAAAAATTGAGGTTATAACCGTTCTATATTGACAATAATTAACGAAATTGATGATAAAATTCGTTTGTTTTTCTTATAAAATAATAATAAATGATAACAATTTATTATCAAATTGACTATATTGACCTTGTTTCGTTCAAATTTCTCATCCTGTAATTTTTCACTTCAATTATTTAATATTGTTTAGTATCTAGTATGTAGGTGAATTGCAATTGTTTTAAAAACAATTGTCTCTCCATACATTAGCGCAAATATTTTCTTAATTAAGTTGAATTTAATTGAAATTTTCTAAAATTATATTGATTTTTCAGCATAAACGATTTGTACAATTGGCGAAAACCTCGGAACCGGAAGTATTATTTATTGGTGATTCAATTATTGAACAACTACAATTTTCATTATTATGGCGTGAAAAATTCAGTAGTTTACATTGCATTAATTTTGGTATTGGTGGCGATAGGTATTAACATTGTGTCGTAACTTAGTTCATATTTGACTCGATTTATGTCAATTAACGAACAAACAAAATCATAGCCAACTATTGGGTGAAATACTATTTAACACCATATTA
>JACDRQ010000781.1:0-19835 GCA_013841215.1 Hycleus cichorii
GGTTCGTAATGAAATCATCCCCTAAAGTAGATTTTTTCAATTTTCCATTGTTTAATTATTATTTAAAATATTTTATATTTTACACCTCTAGTAAATAAATTCTAAAATAAGTTAGTCCACAAGTTTAGAATTACACTACATTTATTAAAATTATCGCAGTTTGTGTGAAATCTAAATAAATGTTATTGTTTCAGTGAATTGTGCTCTTTTTCCCACTTTAGAACTACAAAATACAAGAAAAACAGTCGGATTTCCTTGAAATCCAGTGAAAGAAATAACCAGAGAAAGAACCTACTGAAAAATCAATGAATATGGCAACATTGCAATTTTACTTGAATTTGTTTATTTTACAGTTAACCTTACAATTTATTTTTATTTAAATTATACATAAAACTTTATTATGGAGATTTTTTTTAGTTTATTGCTAAATTTTGGACTTGAAGATAATTCAATAAAATTCAAATTAATAGGCTAACCTCTTGGGAAATTTAATTTATAAAAATAACTCAACTGACGACAAACCAAATTGAAGCTTTTGATTTTATTTTTAACAATCCTATGTAATCGATTTGATATCATTAATAACTTCATTATATAAAAGTTCAACAACATCCCTGCCAATCAAGTGATCAATATGATTGAAATTCATCCATTGTATTAGTTTCAACGTGGCATTCGGTAATTCTTTAGATAATCTCAAAACATCCTGAATTTCAAATACAGTCAACGAAAATTAACAGAAAATATCCCAGAACCTACCTTAAAAGCTGCAAGATAATCGTTCAATGAATAATACAACACCACCGGTGCGGCAATTTGAGTTAAATTATAAATCGGTGGATCGATTTGTTTGTATCTTTCGAGATTTTTTACCGGACCGAAATCGTACATTGCAAATCGATCGCTTTTCCGGATTTGTTCAAAATGGAGCATCTGTTTGACTGAACAACCGGCTGGAAAATTGATGAGCATCGTTGATAGAAGATTCTGAAATATTTCAATAGATTGTTACTTTTATAAGTGATAAGAAATTCACCTTATCAAAGTCTCCTGAATCGAATCCTGCCAATTCAAATATAAGCATTGTGCATGCTTTCCTCATCAGTGGTTTTGGACAGATAGTTCTGAGTAACAGTGTTAAAGGCGAATTGTTTGAAAACATTTCGTATTGGTCCAGATTTTCTATTATTTTCTGGAATAAAATGCTTATAATTTCAATAATTTCGGCTATACTGGGTGGACAATTTAAAAGTATCAAGTTTAAAGATAAGTCCTATTAGTTGGTGAGCGATTTGAGAAATATTTTGAGGATTCGTAGGAGTCTTCAGGAAATATTTGAGCAAAAGTTGGACCTTTTAGCTCACCGAGAAGTCGGCCAAAATACCCTTTGTTGGACAGATAAAGCAACGGAGAAGGACCCAAGAATCTTCAAACCATAAACTTTTGAATGGACCACCCGAAATGAAGAAATAAAGTTACAATTATTTGCTCATCGATGTCATCTAAGAGTTCGACAGCTAATGAAACAGAATGTTTAAGATAAGCCACCGGCGCTAAAGCTGACACCATTTTGATATTCTTATTGTATTTCGGTAATGTCGATAATAAAATAAATACAGTTGTAGTCCCTTGTGAATGTCCAATATAATTCAAACTCTTCCTCTTGGTAACTTTCAAAATATAATCAATTTTCGCTGGTAGATCGAAAATGGCTATTTCATGGAAACTACAAAGGCTTTAATTATCACAAAAAATAATCAAAAATTTACCTAAAATTGTAGAATTTGGCATTCTCTTTATCAGGATCGATTTTAATATGTCTCCTCGACCATGTAGTACCGCGACAATTGCCCATCCAAACATCATAACCGGCATCGGCCAATAGAAATGGCATCGATTTCTCTGGACCAAGTACCAGAAAATCGGCTGAACTGCTCAAAATTCCGTGCATTATCAGAACCGGAGGGCGTTGAGTTTTGTTATTTTTGACACCATAAGGAATTCGGTGTACGCCCAATAGGTAACCATCACTAGTTTGAACTGTGTGATTTTCAAAGGGATACCCATATTGCGTCACAAATGGTGCCTGGAATCATTCACAAATTTTAATCGAAGGACAACTAAAAATAATTCAACTTGCAAGTCGTAAATTGTTGTTTTCTGTAGCAGAATTAACAGAAAATAAGCTGAAAATGTGCAATGAATAAAGTAAAATAAATCGATACATTTTGATAATAATTTGGGGACTTGCTGCATGTATTAATAGGTATTCCTATTGTTTATTTTATAAATGGTTGTCAAGCAAATAAATTGATAGACCTATTTATTCAGATAACATTGTGATTTTTAATTTTCACAATTTTACTTTTATTAAAATTATAAAATATGGACTATTAAAATTTTACATAAAATATATTGAGCAATAAAAATTTAAAACTTAAATAGAGAAATCCCAATTAATAGATTGTTAACGAAAAAAAGAACCAAATAAAACATCACTAACAGATAATGACTGTTTTTGGAAAGTTACAGAATACAACTGTAGATTAGAACTAGAGCATACAACCTTTACTGCGTTACAGTTAGAAAATTTTGAACTACATAGGAACATAGGAGCACATTTTTTGTTGCACTTTGGAATGGATATTGATAACAAATTGAAATCTCTCTGTGCCTCTAAGAAACTTTCTAGAACTTCCTTATATAGAAACTTTCGATAAGAATGCGGAACTTCAGCGATCGCAACTCTCAAACTACGTATAAACTTGAGAGCCTGTGCCAGTTTTCTTAGATTTGGATGAAAATGCTAATATTTAACTCAAGATTTCTTACTAGTTTGCTAACAAGTTCAAGTAGTTAAGTCAAGATCTAAAAGGGCATTTCAAGTTGCATCCGAGGACTTGGCTCGTTTTTAAAAATTCCAAGCAGAACCTGAGCTGCAAACAAAATCTTGAGGCATATTTTTTAATGTTCAACAATTTTCCAGTCATTTCTTCCATGATTTGGCTAAATATCCTGTTGAGTTATGCCCCAAGATGCGCCGACTCCAAGAAAACTGCTAAATTACAACAGTAGAAACTATGTAGGAAACTAAATTGAACATTGCAGCTTACAAGAGTATTATTGAATTATTTATTAACAAAATATCCAAATTTCGGTTAAGATTCTACAGTCGGTTATGATTTAAGTGCTTGATTCAATTTCCCGAATAACTCTATTATATAAAAGCGGAACAACATCCTTTGCGAAAAGATGATCAGCATGATTGAATTTGGGCCATGGTACTAATTTTAAATTTTCGTTAGATAATTCCCCAGCTAGCCTTAAAACATCCTTAAATATGAAATAAATCTTGTCAATTTCTGAACAATTTTCGAAATGAAAAATTATACCTCAACTGCAGCCATATAATCGTTGGTCGAATAATGCAACACAATCGGTGCAGTAATTCGAGATAAATCATAAATCGGTGGTTCTGTATTTCCATACATTTGTAAATTACCTTGAGTGCCATAATCGTATTTTGCAAATTTATCACTTTTACGGATTTGTTCAAAGTGAACTCCTTGTTTTAGCGACGCACCGGCTGGATAATTTGCTAGAATTTTAGGGAACAAATCCTGAAAACTTTAATTGTATTGTGACTATTATCATTATTATTGGTTAAATTACTGTATTGAATTCTTCTGGGTCAAATCCTAATAAAAGGAACATACCATCAGCGCAGACTTCTCGAAAAATTGGCGAACTGCAAACAACTCTGAGTAGTTGTGTTGATATTGAATTGCGTGAAAAGATCTCGTAATGGTCCGAAATTTTTAAATATACCTGCAATTAGAAATTGTATTTTTCGTCAATTCTTAGTACAGGAAATCAACGTACAACAAGAAGATCGTATACAATATCTAAAAGTTTGAAACCAATAGATTGAGCATGTTTAAGATAAACAACCGGTGCTAAAAGTGACAACTTTTTGATTTTCTCATTATATTCGGGTAATTCCGCTAATAAAATCGTTCCAATTGTGGTTCCTTGTGAATGTCCAATATAATTCAAACTATTATGGCCTGTTGTATTCAAAATATAATCAATTGTTGCTGGTAGATCCAATGTGGCTAATTCTTGAAGGCTGCAAAATTCCAATGTTTTATCGAAATATAAAAATTCGATTCAAACTCACGTAAAATTATAAAATTTAGCATTCTGTTTGTCAGGATTGATGCTAACATGCCGACGTCCATACGTATTTCCACGACTATTTCCCAACCAAACATCATAACCGGCATCGGCCAATAGGAATGGGATCGATTTCTTTGGACCGAGATCGAGAAAATCAGCCGAACTGCTCGAAAATCCGTGCATTATAAAAACAGGAGCTTTACCACTATTGCTGATCCGGTGTAGTTCTAATAAATATCCATCACTAGTTTCAACTGTATGACTTTCGTAAGGATATCCATATTTTGTGATAGTTTGCTCCTATAATTCAAATATAATATGATACAAATTGCCAATAGGCGGAATTAATTACTTAAAATTGGACTTACAGGTGTTGATTGTGCATCAGAAAGAAGCTCATTTTGCGCAAAACTTACACCGATATAAAGTCCAAAAATGGACAATATAAAAAGGAAATGAAGTCGAGACATTTTGCAATTGCACCTTAGAGATCGGCTTCATTTATATAGAGCTATATCTGTTTCGTTGATGTTGTTTTTTTACTTAGATATTTGTATATTTTGGTACAATTATGAAGATAACATTGTATTTTTTTATTTTTTGTTTGATTTTTCGATTACATATGGTTGGGAATAATTATACGATCTAGATGTTGAAGGCAAATATATTTTGAAATAGTTTTAGGAAAGCTATAAATTAGAATTAATCAGGACTAGATTAGATTAAGCTACTTACAAGGAATTATTGAAGCTATTTTTAAAGTGTTATCAAATTACAAGGTTTCTACTTATTATAAATAGACTTTATAAACGAAGGTTATTCTTCTTTATATAAAATTAAAATTGGATATTTTTCACCATCAATTTGTTACAATTTGGTTGCAATGAGCCATTGGGCCAGGCTTGGATCGATGCTCAGTTTCCAAGGCTTGGGGGAAACTATTTTAATCATTGGGCCAGGCTTGGATGCGATGGATCTAGCCATTGGGCAAGGCTAGGCCCAAGGTTTGGCTCGATGCTCAGTCTCCGAGGCTTGGCAAATAACCATTGGCTCAAGGCTTGCCCAATTGTCAGCCTTGGCAACTCTTATTAATATTAATTACTCACTCTTTATAAGGCTTATAACTCTTATTTTAACTCAAAATAGCTTGAACAGAAATATTTCTTATTGCTTTTCCGGCCATCAATCGAGAAGAAAATGTATACAAAGTCCCGAAAAAAAACTGTGTTTTGTTTTTAATTTCTATCTTATGCGACCACAATATTGATTAGAAAGAAATAGGGAGTTTTCTTTGAGGTGTTAATTATTTAAAAATTAAGTTGCAATACATTTTTATTTATGGCAAATCACACAAAAGCATTTATCATCCTATATTGTTAATATTTCTCTTACAATTAGTGTTACTTAGAAAAATTTGGACCTTATAGCTCAGTTGGAAGATGGTTATGTCGCAATTTTCAAAAATAAGTTGCACACATCAAACTACTCAGAATGCTTCTAACATTAATCTATTTTGATTTCCCAATGAGCTTAAAGGTTCATATTTTGCTAAGATGATCTGCAGATATCCTCCTATATACCCCTAAAATAATTTTCAAATCGTTTTCCATATAGACTCTTTAGTTTTACTAGTTTCGTATTAATTATCATCTGTAAAGGCATCCTGAATTTCATACAATCTGGCAAATGTTAGGTCGTATATTTCAGGTATTGTTAAAACAACTTGGAATTCACGCTCCAATAACTGCCTAATTTCAGCACTATTCAAAGAATCCACGCCTAATTCAGTCAATCTTGAATACAAACTAATAGCTTTCAAATCCTTCAAACCCAAAATTTTTGCAACATTATGGATTACATCCCTACCAAGATTACCAATATCTTCTTTAAGTCCGACCATAAAACTTGCAACAACTGGATAATCTTGCAATAATAAAATATCGAGAACTTTTAAACAACTTTTGATCGATTGTTGGTCAATTCCAGTTGTACGTAGAATTGTATCGGAGGGATTCTCAGCAAATACACCAACATCTCCAATTGTACCCCATTCAATAACAAGGCCCGGATAACCGTCTTCTCTACGTTTCTCACAAATACGTTCCATAACACTGTTGGCCATACCGTAATTAGTTTGGCCGGGATTACCCACACCACATGTACATGAAGACCAGGAGACAAAATCACGTAATTGTGGACATGCTCGACGGGTTATCTCGTCCAAATAACGAACAGTATAAGCTTTTGGAGGAAATACACTACTGAAACTGTCGAAGGTTTGATTCTTCAATAATGAATCGTGAAGTACCACAGCCAGATTGAAAATTGACTGAATTTCTCCCAGTTTTGCAGCTTCTGCAATTAATTGCTCACAGCCGGATTTTGTTGTTATATCAAGGGTTGGTAGTAAAACGGTTGCACCAGAACAACGCCAATATCTGTAAAACGATTATAAAATGTTGATACACAATTTTAAATAGATTTACTCAATCTTCCGTGATTGGTAAGCGTTTCTGACGCCTTTTCTGGATACGAGAAGCAATTTTCTAGCACCACGTTCAACCAACCAATTAGCCAATTCGAGTCCAAAACCGCCCAAACCGCCCAAAACTATAACAACTTTCTCTGGATCACAAAAGAATCTACAAAAATAATTCGTAGACTTTGTAAGCTGATAAAAATTAAACTGTTAGTACTTTGGAATGCCCTTTATCCCCACCAATTGAGGTTGAATCAATTTCTGTTCTTCTTCCTCGCGTATTTTAATCAAAACTGTCCCAATCTTGTCATCTGTTATCTTTAAGGCATCTTCAATTTTATCTTTGCTGAAAACTGTCTTTATCAATGGTTGTACAGTTCCTTTAGAAATATTTTCCAAAATTAAACGTTTCAATTCGGATTTAATTTCCAAGTTCGATGCGAAAAGATGGTCTAAATTTACATTAATAAAAGTTACATCTTTCTCCATCAGTGGTAACTTTGTATCAAATTGAGCGCCCAAAAATCGTCCACCAACGGCTAAACAACGTATTGACGCTGACAATTTATCACCACATAAAGAATTGAAGACAATGTCAACACCACGACCCTTAGTCTCACTGCCAATCATTCGCTCAAAACTTGTATCGTTTAAACTTCCAATAACGTTGTCTAAAACATTGAATTTTACAAAATTATCGACATTATAGTACGCAAAAATGCTACTTGTGAGTTTTTGGAAGCGTTTCTTCAAAAAAACTCCTTCTTCTTGAGACTTAACTGTTGTAAAAACTCTACAACCGTAATGCAAACATAAATTGATGGCAGCTTGACCGATCTCGCTTGCACCATCATGAATCAAAATACTGTCACCAGATCTTAACGAAGATCTCTACAAGATTCGCTTATCAATACTAAATTTGCTTAGCTTATACTAAAAATTACCTGAAGTAATGCAAAAATTGCGGCGCTATAAGCCGCCGGTATTGTAGCAGCATCCTCCATCGTCCATTGATCAGGTACTGGCCAAAGCATGAACTTATCGGCTGCGGCAAGATTTGATAAGGGCTTTTCGTTGAGTACACCCATAACTCGTTGTCCACTATCAAAACAAGGAATTACATGATAAATCTTGAAACTTTTGGGTAACTTACGCAGAATTTCGGCCGACAAACGATGAAATTTTTGATTTACCACTGTCAAAATTGAGTGATGTATAATAGACCTACAATGTTGAAATTTTAATATTTAGTATTGTTAAATTGTTATCATTTATTACATGGACAAGTTCTTGATCTGGTTCTAATGTACCGTCAAATGTTAATGGTCCTTGGATCCATTTTGGGCTAGAAAACTCGTTTCCAATCGACGTGTTAACAATGCATTGCTCACATTCAACCTCTTTGGAACTATCGATTCTTAAATGCCTGTAAGTGCCCCATTGGCCATTTTGATAAACATTTATCGCTAATGTTTTTCCTAATTGTTGCTTATAAAATTCATTATTAATATCAAATTTGGGAGCATTTTTATCACGAATTAAGACAGCACGTGCCTTGTCATTATCAGGTTCTCTGCGTAAACAATTAATTAAGCCCAATATACCGTTTTGACGTTGATTCTCCGAGTAGATTACAACATTACTGTCAATTTCCAACGATTTTTTCAAGTCCTCAAACCATGTAAAGGTATCTATATCGTCAACATTGATACACACCGATGTTGGTTGAGTTGTTTGAAATTTACGACAAAAAACTAATTTTTCTACACTATTACTGTAGACTGTGAATAGAGAAATGGAAGGGTGAGTGAATTTTGAATGATCAAAACCTAATGGTTCGCGTGATAACAGATAACCGTCTTTAGAAAGTGCTAAAATTGACTGTTCTAACAACTTGGGTCGTTCTAAAAGACCCGTTCCGATAATTAGATAACAATTATTTACTGCATCTAAACTCTTATTTTCCACAATAATATCGTTCAAGTTCAATGTTTGGTTAGTCAAAACGGTTAAATCACATTGAATTAACGGTAATTTGTCTATAACTCCCTTTACAACTACTGATAAAGGTTCATATTTTGATGAATCATCGATTATTTCTACAATTTTGGCAAAGATGATCGGCGTGTGTTCCATTGCTAATTCAATATCAACTAGAATAGCATCGTGTACATTTAAAGAAGCAACCAACGGTACAAATTGAAAATGATGCAACATAGGCTCTTCAATTTTAGGTTTTCTAGCAATTTGCTCCATTTTTAAGCCGCAAATTTCGATACCACCACACCTAGAAAGAGTTACTCAAGTAATGGAAAATTTTGAATAATTGATAATTGATAAGGCATACTGAATGAGGTCGCAATCTTTGAAAATATAGGCGTTTACTCCTGTTTCATCAGCACCAACGTCAAGCGAATGTTGGGGAATATTAATCGATAAACGCCGAATAAAACTCGGTAAACAAGGGTTACAAGTGTCGATTTGTAACGCACTCATTTGTAGAATCGATTCGATGAATGTAACCCAATTATTCGTCCATTGGATTTTTGCAATTTTAACATCGTTGGTGCATTCGATAACATTACGGTAATCATTACTACAATTAAAAGTTTTGATAATTAAATTAATTAACACTTACTGTTGTAATTATTTACGAATATGAGTGTCCGCGAAGACGTAACTCTTTGTAGAAATCTTCAGTTTTGAAAGGAATTCGATCGCTTTTCATTGTAGGTTTGGGGAGATCCGTTAGAAGTTCATCAACCTTATCAGTTACAGAAAATTCTCCAGTTACAATAACTGAGCCCCTTTCTACTACCTGAAATAAGCTTGAGCATTATAGAATGTGACAAAATTGTTACATACTTCAAAATATCCCTTTGTAGATTGGAATGTAATATTGAGATTTGTTAGTGTGTCATTTGATAAAATTGTTCTCTTCAGAAAACGACAATTTTCAAAAATAATCCCCAAATTATCTTCCGTATTACCAACTACAGTTCTCCAAACTAGGAACAAGTAGCCCATTGTTGGTATAAGACGATCACCTTTGAATTTAAATCGTTAAACTTTGTGAGTTTATAATTTTTCTTATTTTACCATCTACAAAATATCCTCCTAAATAACTATCATTTTCTGAATTAATATCAATTTCTGCATTTCTTTGGATCATTTGTTGTTCCTCTCCTTCAACATGCCACGATTTTAAGTGGTTCCATTTGATAAAAGGCGAAATCATTGGTGTTGCTCGACTGACTGGATATTCAATTTTTGGGTAAATTCCGGCTAAATCCATTGTACATCCGAAATTGTGTAAATAGCCCAAGTTTTCAAGCAGTAAATATTTCCCATTAGAAGCCTTAAGTTTGCTGAAACTAATTGATTTGTTGTTTTTGGCATTGATGAATGAACCAATGGTGCCAATTTCGAAAATTAACGAATCTTTTTGAAGATGATTTGATAGTAAAAATGTAGGATCTCTAGATTCCAAGAACAATTCATTTAAATCTTGTGGTGTTTTAGTTTTTAGTAGATTTTTCGTTGAATTTGGCCCTAAAATTGTAAGTGTCATGAGTGATGAGAAGTAATTCAATTTGTAACTTTACTAATTTTACTAAAGCCGATACTATCGAGATTTTCTCCAGCAGAAATTGCTTTCACTTTAATTCCTTGATTTTTCAATTTTGCAACCAATTTTGCCAATTTTTCCTTATTCCCAATCACTACCGTCTTATCAGAGTGTCGGAGAATTTGCAACTCCTTCAACTGAAAAGTGTCACAATTATTAATACTTTGCAACTTTAAATAAATCTTTCCTACCTCATCTACTTCAGCATCGATTGAATAAACAACTGGATTCTCGACAATACTGTCGACAATTAATGCAATTTGGCCGACACACCCAACGGTTTCTTCAAGCGTTAAATAACCTTCGAAATAACTGGAAATAAATTCACCCAAACCTAGACCAACAGTAGATTTCGGTTGAAGATTCAATGCTTTCAACATATCAGCCAGGCCAATTTGCACCACTAAATTACCAATAATTTCATTCACTTTGCTTCGGTTCCCAGTGGAGTCAAAATTGTTCAAATTTTTAGCCCGCAAAATTTTGCTTACAGTTTCCACTGATTTTGCAAATATCGGAAAATCTTTTAGAGCATCATAAATTTTGATCCAATCGTGGGAAAAATCGCTAAAAACAAGGTGCAAAGGTTTGTTTTTTGGTTGTAAATTTATATTTCTTTCAACTTCTTGGTCTTTGGTTAAAATTATATAACCACGATAATGATGTTCTATGAAGTTTTTGCTAAAAATTTGGTGATATAATCGGATATACTCTTTGTCTTGCTTATATTCAAATAATGCGTCTAAAATTGTCTCCACCGCTTGCTCAGTTCGTCCACTAACACAGACTAATCTGGGTAAGTTGTCTTGTTCGACATCCGATTCTATTTTGGTTTTTGTAGGTCTTTTGAGTAGAGCATGGCAAACAGCGCCGCCAAAACCAAAACTATTTATAGCTAAATTTTTATCAATTTTTAGTAAAGTTTCCAAATTCTGCATGACTACTTACCAAAGTATTTATCGCTCTCTGATATAGGCGTATTTTCTGTAACAACCTGTATACGTTTTTTCGCTATTGCATCAATTTCAAGCCGGGGCTGACTAAAATTTAAATTCGGCGGAATTGCTCCTGCATGCATCGATAACAAAATCTTTATAACTCCGGTAACTCCAGATGCTGGTTCAGTATGACCTATATTTGATTTTATCGAGCCAATAAGTAGGGGCTTTGTACGGTTTGTACAGATTGCAGCATCAACAGAATTCATTTCGGCAAAATCACCAGCCACAGTTCCTACAGAATCAAAAAATTGTGTAACTGGATTGTAGAAAATTTTCTACTTACCAGTTCCATGAGCTTCAACATAACTGACATCAGTCGGAGATACTTTGCATTCTTTATAAACTTCACTCAGAAGGGTTGTTAGAGCCTTAACGGAAAGGGCATAGATGCCCTCTTGTTTGTAGCCTTCATTCATTGATTTACAATGAACAACTTGGCCATAAACACGTCTTGCATCTTTCGATCTTTGTAAAAATACCGAATTGCATGTTTCCGATCGGATATAACCGTCGCTATTCTCATCGAAAACCGAAATAACTCCGGATTTACTTATGATACCAAGTCTAAGTAAGGCGAAAATTTACTAATAATGTTTAAATACTTTTAATTTTTATATTACTGGACAAGTTGTTGGGTGATCATCTGGTTGAGGCAAAGATTTACGCCGATTACAACAGCCGCATTAATGATCCCATTCTTGATGCTTTTATAAGCATTTTCGAAAGCATTAAGCGAACTACTACAGGCTGTATCGACGATATAAGAAGGTCCATTCAATTTCAAATGATAGCTCATTTTATTCGCCAACATAGACCGCGTTACTCTGCGAAAACTACATAATCGCTTAGAAAATAATTCATTGAATATTTTGTAAAGAAATACTTATTAATATCAAAATGTTGCACTTTAGTATCCGCTAGAAACTGTGTTTTTTCGTTCTCAATAACGCAAACTCCAATGAAAACGCCAGTTTTGCTGCCTTCCAATTCAGAGGGATGATAGCCAGCATCGATGATAGCTTCAATTACTCGTTCGAAAGTTAGACGTGTCATTAAATCCATTATTTTTGCTTCTTTATAGTGAACACCTATCAATTTTGGAAACACAAAGTTGTAGCGGAATAGATGAGAATGTTGTTATCGTTACTCACCAAAAAATCCAGCATCGAATTTGTCAGTGTTTAACATTTTTCCGTACGGTATCGAAAATTTATCTTGTCCACGATCGTTAACAGTAACCATGTTGATTTTATTGAAGAGATTATCGCGCAACTGATAGACGTTTTCAGATTTTGCGAATTTTCCAGCCATACCTTTACCAAGATTATTTAAACGGTTTAAATCTACAATTATTTCATCTAATTGTTTTCTCACCTGTAATTACAATTTCCTCCATTTTGGGCGGCTTTTCTTGTAAATTGACGCTGTTAATTGTTGATTTTGAACAATTATCGTGATTGACGCTCATTTTTCCGTAAAATACGGTTTCTTGAATGAAACACATTTGGGAATGCACAGCTTTATATACTTTTAAAATTATTGAATTTTTAATAAATTTGAATATAATGAGACTGAAATAAATGATTTATGCAATTTTTATTTCCTTTTCTATTTTCCCCAATAAAACATGGAGCTAGAATAATCAATTAATTCAACGATATTTTTAGGCTGTTAAAATTATTTACATATGCTATAACAATTGAAATTTTACAAAAGGTGAAAGGTGATTAAGGAAGAAAAACTGCATATTAACATATTTCTGCTAACTTCTTTGGGTACAGAAGTGATTAGGTCAGGTCAGGAGAGGTTTACTAGACAATATGAGCAAAATGCAAGTTCTAATCTGGTGCTGCTAAAAGCGGTTCTGGAAAAAAGAGTCTAAGTTTTTAAATTTGAAGTGAGTAAATTCCTACATCTGATTTCTCTCCATTTCTATATTTTTTATTATTTACTTATTAATCATTAAAATTCATTGTAGGCTAGACTAGACTACTTAAGACTAGAATATGCATAATATTATCTACATACAATGCTATAGTTATGAAACTGAATATTTATAATTCGTCTTTCTCGGAAGCGCAGAATATTTTAAGGCCCAACGGAAAGGCGTAATAGAAATTTTGAAGATTTATCTAAATATTCCTAGTTTTTATTGGATAATTTGTTAGACAATCCCAGAGGAGTGTTTTATCTAAACTAGAATTTGATAATCTATTGGGAAACTGGCAAAAACCGCCTTAATCTAAAAATGTCGCGATTCTCACAAACCAATTGCACACAGACAACGACTAAGAGCATCTAGAATATCTTTGCAAAATTGTTTTTCATCACTGGATTTGGGGAAAACGGGAACTCTCTGAAATCCACCATAAAAACGAGAAAAACTGTTCCAAACGGACTCTTGGTTGTTTCACATGTACATTGGGTTGCCAAAAGTGCGTTTTTTCAAAAATTCCCCAATAAGCGATGAACTTTCAATCTTACTAAAATGTCCTCTGGGATCGCTCTACAAATTTTCGAGACAGGAATAGATGAAACTATCGATGTAATGATGGGAAATTTGTTACAATTAGATGGAGAAGCTTCGCCCGAAAGATCGAGGGGCAATCACATGTCTAGCATACCTCCTCCTCTTTCTTTTAGTCATTCAGAAGTCTTGAAGCTTCTTTATCTACTGTGTTTTTGGAAGATGTTTTATGAGGAACGGAGAGGAAAATTAAACCAGATATAATTCAGAATTGTATTTTTAACTTTCCTATATCGATTTATTTATAGCTCATTTTATTTTATTGATTATACAAAGATTGATCGTTCCACTAATACAATTTTTCGGTGTAATACGTATTTTTTTGGATTTTTTGAAAAACTCATTCAAGCTTTCAAACTTACATTTTGTTCAATTTAAACGTGTATATCTTAATATATTCCCTTTTAGACATGTACGAATTCTATCAAACAATGGAAGCATTAGATCACCATAAACAGAGTCACGATGGTTCCTAAAAGCCAAAAGTTTTTCAGAATAATAGACATTTGGTAATTTCTGAATTATTCGTTCAACATCTTCAGCAGCATTTCTTGAATATGAAACACACATTGGTACATTAATTTTTGTTGAATCTTGCTGTTCTGTAACTAAATTCGTAAAGCTTGGATCGTATCGTTGAAAACGTCCTAAAATTTGATACAGTACACGTAAAGTAATTTTGTTAAAAATAACTTCAATAAATATAATCTTACACATATTTTTAGCTTTTCAATATTTTCTTGTTTGAATTCTGCATGTAAGCACTTGGTCCTAATGAGATCATCCTGTCAATTTTTGGAGGTACTCAGACCGTTTTGGGGCCACAGNGCCACAGTATAGAACTCTGTTGTACTTTCCATATGACCGATCTAAGATAATTTTTGTTTATTACTTATTTTTATTACCTATTTTATCAATAATAGCTGGTAGAACTCGTGCTCCAATTTCATCCCAACTATGAGATATTCTTCATTAAATTCTGGTAAAAATGTAATTTTTTTATAAATTACCTGTAAAGCCAGAAAGCTGAACCTTTATTTGGATCTAAATTTGTATGACGTAGACCATAACGGCTACCTCCAGCACTGCGCAAATAAACATCGTAATCTATCTTGGCCAACCAAAAAGCTATGTAATTTTTTATTTAACAAATTGCCAACAATGATAGAAAAATCGACAGTTAATTTCGTTAAACCAGTAACCCAATCATCCTAAACAAATTCAAAATTATTCTCAAAATCTAAAAGTAATCTAGAAAGATAAACATTTGGCAGATTATCAGGCATCAACATCATCAACCGATAATAAAGTATCATTTCTTGTATACAAAACAGTTACTGGTACGTTGATTTTCTTCAATTCGTGCTGTTCTGTTGCTAAACTCTCAAATCTCAGGTCATAACGTTGGAAACGCTCAAAATTTAATAAATTGGTATACCGGACAGTTGAACCAACAGATATATAGGGGGAAGATCTATTATTTATAGGAAAATCCCAAAATATGAACGTTGTAGCTCATCGGCCAGTTGGTCAAAAAATGCTCGTCAAATGTCTCAGAATAACGCAAGGATGCTCTACAGTATTTTTCAATTTTGGGAAACATTTCTATTTGCTTAAAAATAAACTGGAGAAAAACGAAATACTGTTGGAAGCATCTCAAGTCACTCTGAGTCATACAAGTATCTTTTGAACAACTTTCAAATGAGTTAGGAAGCCCAAATTTTGCTAAAATGATCTATAGCGATTCTCCTAGACATATTTGGAATATTTTTCCTATACTTTTAGATCAGCACTCATGTATAACTAATTATAATTTTATTAGAAATTACCAGTTAATATAATTTGGACAATTGTACCCTTTCACTAAAAAATTGTTGTTAGTGTAAATATTTGAAATGCTACTGCTACAATTCTCTAGCTACATTCACTAAATCGTCAGATAATCTCATTTCATTAACACCAACATTTCTTATGAGAAGAGTTAGGATTTGGCTCCCTAGAAGGAGCAATAGAGGATCTAATTTTTGAAAAATTTGACAAGAGCGGCACATAAGTTTCAATTTTAAATCAGTTGTTTTATCCGTCAACAAACAACAAGGCAAGGCACTCTATATCGATAGCAACAGAATTTAGAAAAACAGTCGACCAATTATCAAGATTTGCTTGAATAATTAACAACTTACGTAACGGTTCATACTTTTGGCTATTGTTTTTAAAACATCATTACTTGAACTTTCCATATAAGCGATTGGTCCTAATGGAAGCATTCTAATGATCTTTTGTGAATATTCAGGAATTTCTGAGTCCATAACAAAGAATGCTGTTGTCCCTTCCATATGGCCGATATATGCTTGTTTTTGTCGTTGACTTATTTCTAATACTTTATCAATCTTGGCTGGTACCAATTTAATCGAAACTGTAGAAAAATTTTCATTTTCAGAAACTTTGCAAAATTCTTCCGCTTAATCCGCCTAAATGACTAGTTGTTATGGCAGCTCATGTTAATGGTTGAACAATTTAAAAAATATTTTGAGAATTTATAGAGAATGTTTCAGTAAAATTAGAACTTTGTAGCTTAATGGAAAATAGATAAAAACTTCTTTGACCTGTCTATATCTCCACTATTAGCTGTTTATTATTTCTCTCTTGAGTGACGAAATCGAAAAATATTTTGCAAGCATCTTTTAGATCTCTTGAACGTTTTCTGTTCATATTCGGTTAGTGAAAATCACGATATTGTCATATTAAAGAGGTTTTCATCAACTTCCCTATCAACAACGAAGTTCTAAGTTTACATAAATATTCCCCAAGGACTGCGCTACGGAGCTTTAACATATTTTTCAAATCACTCGACAATTTATAGCAATCATCCCAAGAATTAGGAATATTTAGCTGGAACATGCTGTATAAATTACCTGAAAAACCAGAAAGCCGGATCTTTTTCTGGTTTTGAATAGGTATGACGCAAACCATAACGGCTGCCTCTAGCACTACCCAAATAAACGTCATAATCTTTATCGAACCAATACAAGAGCCATTTCGCTCGGTACAAAATCCTCAGCGCTTGATAAGACACCGTGCATGAACAAAATTGTAGGCTTTTGACTATTGTCTGATTGATGTTCATGACTTTGCCCAATTTTTACCTCGTTCTGTACTTGTTGTTGCTTTTTCTCTAATCATTGTACACTACCATATAATTTATGTAAAATATTTAAAGAAATATGCTTAAGAGATTTGCAGTATCTTGTTCATCGTCAGATAATTTCTGGGTGTGATTGCTTCGGGCAAAAACAGTAGCCTAAAGGGCTACATAAATAACACTCACTTTCGTCACTCAATATTCTGCCAGAGATTTGAAATTGAAAATTTTGTTGCGCTTCTTTTATACCGTGCATACTTTGCATACTTATGCATACTTTGTGAATTGATTGCAAGTCGGTTTCGCAAAAGAAAATTTATAATTTTGCTTGGTAAAGGTCAATTTTTGCATACAACGAAATTGGCAAGAATTTTAACATTTCGGTAACATTTCGTCTGACCCTCTGCCTAATTACAGCCAGCTTCTAATAAGAAATTTACAAATATTCTAATGTATAAAAGATAATATAAAAAACTAAATTTAGTCCCTAAAGTCTTGTTGAATATCTGAAAATCAACAGAACTACACTCTAGATATTTTTAAACATCGAGGAATGATGAATGTCAGCTTCCTGTTGACAACAGACAACTTTACTTAGTCCTGAGTGACGTTGTTTGTAGCAAAAACTGAGGTCAAAAGGCCTACGAAAAGAATCCGTGCTTTCATAATTTTTTGAATATGACTCAATCATAAAATTAGTGATTCGTTGTGCATTTTTTATTCAAATTTTTATGCTTACATTAGGAATTTATAATTCTTTAGAATGGGGTTATCAATGTTAAATTTTTGGCAAATGGCAGGAAATGATGTGCAATTTAAACTGGATTGATTTTGGATTTCGGTTTTTCATAAATTTGTATAATTTGCAATTTTTTATTTCAAATGTTGAAAAGTCTATTTAACTGTAACCGTTTTAGTAAACTATTAGCAGTGGAGCAAACTTTTTAATTTTCTGAATATTTATGTAACGAAGATTTTCATACGCAGCACCTCTAAGAAACCACATAAAACACGCATCTCCTAGAATATAATGAAGTATTTGTATAAAATTATCAAAATCGGTAGTTTTTACTTTGCGTGGTTTACTTACACGTTATCTTATTACCAGCAGCGATAAACAGAATCATTGACTCGTATTCTATTACTTTTTGGCGATTCGTTACTATGACAACAATTTCTTTTGAAGAAACTATTTTATTCTTATGTCTTTTCAATTACACATACGATGAAATTCTAAATATTGAATAAATAACTTTGATTAATTATATTGTCGATTTTTAACGTTATTATAATAACGAATAGCCAAAAAGTTAAAGAATACAACAGAATGTCGGAAGTACAACAATTTTTCCAACTTTACCCTTAACTGGAAATGTTCGAGCATGAATTATAAAGTTTCTGCTTCAATTTCCCAATTAAATTAATTTTTATCCACATAAGAAACCAATGAAGATATTTTGCATGTCCTACATTAAAGACTATATAAAGTTTCTCTCAGGGATCTCACTGTTCAAACAATCAACAATTTCTTCTAGTACCAAAGGAGTTATAAAACCGTTTACCAAATGAAGATTATTATCGTAGACTTCTAAATTTCTCGAATTATAGACATTCGGTAATTAATTCATTGATTTTTCGACATCTTCAACCGATGATATTGGCACATTAATTATGGTTAAATCTTATTGTTTCATGCTTATACTCCCATCGTATCGGATCATATCCTTGTAATCGTCCTAAAAGTTAATTTTATCAAAACTTTGGTTATTTTAATCTATTTTTTTTGACCAGTTGATATAATTTGAGCTCGAAGGATGAGTTCGTAAAGCTATCCACCATATGGTACACGATTGATGATTGCATCAGTGATTGTCCGATCAAAAGTTGTAGAATTTTATCATAGTAGTCATAATTATTGCAAATAGTCATAATTATTGCAAATTTCTAAATTACTACTCTTGCAATTTTCTTTGGTCAAACCAATTATCCAACTGATAATTTAACTTTATTTACACCAACATTGGTGATGAGCCACTAAAATTTGTGAACAGAAAGTAAGTTATTTTACTTGCATAGAGATTCATATTTTCAGCAATTTTTCTCAATATTTTGTTTGCTAAATTTTGCATATGAGCAACTGGTCCTAACAAAATCATTCTATCAATTTTTTCCTGATATTCGGGAAGTTCGGATGCCATAGCATAGAACGCTGTTGTGTCCTCCATAGGACCAATGTATTTTAATTTCGTTCCGTCATTTATAACAATGCTGGCCAGCAAGTCTCGGGTATAAAATTCTTCAAAACTGTGGAAAAATTTCAATACACATTCATATTAACTTTTCAAAATTGTCTAAACTATGTATAACTCCAAAATGCTGGATCTTTATCTGGTTTCAGATATTTATGACGTAGACCATAACGGCTACCTCGAGCGCTCTGCAAATAGGTATCATAACCCATATCGGCTAATCTAAGAGCCATATGGGTCACAAAAAAATCTTCTAAACTTGACATGAAACCGTACATCAATAAAACTGCTGGAGGTCGCCAACCGGGGTGAACATAATTTTTGTCTGTTTTTTTTTTTGATTGATGATATCGAGGAACTCCATGCAGATCCAAAATATAACCATCTGAAGTGCTGACATTGTATCTTTCTACAAGATACCCTTTGCTCCTAATTATTCCTTCCTAAAAATAACGTGTAACTAAAAATTTTAAAAATATAATGAGATAAACTTACAATATGGGTTTCACTTTGAGTTTGATTGTAATTGTTTTTAGCTAGAACAATAGCCAAAAAGCACACAAAAACGATCCACACTTTCGTCACACCAGTCTTTCGTATTCTAACTGTGAAATTATAAATTTTATTGCG
>JACDRQ010000782.1:0-19830 GCA_013841215.1 Hycleus cichorii
AAAATTTTTAAATAATTAGAAATGGGGAAGATTCCAGAATTTTACAAGTTTTATATTTCGAATAAGTGTTTTTTTGGCTCGCGTTGACACGTACGACAACCTTTTTACGGATGGAATTTGTCTTTGTTGACAAACAACTGCTGTAAGTATAGAAAATTAACATTTTAAATTGATTCTATCGATTTTAATTGATCGCTAATTATGAATAGAGACTCAATTTGAAAATTGGCTCAAGTGTCCCCCTTCGATTTTCGTCTTTTCTTCCAATATCGAAGAAATGGATATTATTTATAAACTAAATTTGCGTTTCTGTTGTAAATTTTGAAATGCTATTTCGGAAGTTTATCCAACGTAGCGGATCAAAAGTCTCTAATTTGTGAGGAAAATAGACAATTATCAAAGTGACAAACTTCTAAAATGTAATTCGGCCATTCCAAAAATTTGTTGGTTATAGAAAGGTAAATTTAGTTTCACATTGCTTTATTACTGAACAGTAAAAATGTTTAGTGTGAGAAAAAAATTGGAGAGGGACACTTCGGATAATTACAATGTATATCGTATATTTTTTTCTTAAATATTTTAAAAATAGTTCTACTCAATTAGACATTTTGCCCTATAAACAACAAATTGCCTTACCTTGAATAAAATTGATCATTCAACAGGACGATTATTTATTAATTTCCGATCATGTTCACATACAGCACCTTATACAACATTTTCCGACTAAAGCGGTGTTTCACCAATTTCCCAATGAGTGACGGGGCTCAAATTTCGCTAAAATTTTCTTAGGGCCTACCCTACAAATCCTCAAAATATTTTTCAAATCGCCCAGCAATTAATAGGGGCTGCCATAAGAACTGGGAACATTTGGCTGAAACACCCTGTATACGCCAATTAATTATCTTTAACGAAAGTCATTTCGTCTTTAGCCTTATCCTGAAATGGATACTTTCATTCTAAGAATACTCGTGTAGTTTACCAAGAATACATTGTGGCCTAATCCTTTTAAATTCGATCCGGATCGTTTCCTACCGGAAGAAAAAGCAAAACGACATCCCTATTTACCTTTGATAAATAGTGACTGGATAACATTTATCTTTAATTTTCTCGCTTTTCCTTGAGATCGAAGATTTTTTACATACATATTCGTCATGTGCTCGTCAAGATCTTCCATTGAAGGTGTGTCACATGTAGAAGTAGAAAATCACGTTGGGATACTTCCCTTGTCAGTGTCGGCCCAAAATCTGCAATGATGGCAATGAAAACTATAAATGCGACAATATTGCGCCGTTATAAAATCACAGCGACTGATAATAAGCGAGTTGAAGATATCAAATTGAAGTCGAACTTTGTAATAAAAATAGCCGATAGCAGTAGAGTAGCAATAATGAAGAGGCATCGTGTCCTTTAACCGAAACGAAGCGTTTTATTTTTGAAATAAAGAAATTATCCTTGACCTGGAATAGAAATAAATCCAATAATTTTTTCAATCATTTTAATAAAATGTTCGAAAAGATTTTGCGCATAATTCAACTATGCGAAATGGGTCCATTCACTAATTTTAGATCAATTTTTTAGTCAATCTAGGCTTTAAAAAATTATGTAGGGCCATTGATCTATTGCGAATTTTGTGAATTAATTGTCTTACAAATATACTTGGAAACTCTTAAATTATTTTTTTAGATAGATTTTCGAACTTTCAACTTTTCCCCAACATTCTATCATTTAAATTTCTTTATTGAATAGTCAATTGAAATTTTACTGGAATTTCTGAGCCGAACTCTTCAGTTTTCTTATGAAACGTTGTTCTTTTGAGTTGTGGGTCACTAATGATTCATTCTATTGTCGAGCAAAAATGCGCATTTTTGAACAATTCATTGCACAGAATCCATAAAAAAGGAGACTTTTTTCTAACTTTTGAGCTAAATTCTAGTTTTCTCATTAAAATTTTCAAATTTTCGACTAAAAGAAATAAAGCAACACAAATAGAGCGAAGTTTTTTACAGAAATCTTGAATTTATAGACTAAAGTACTAAATTGTTCTGAAATTTTGCATTAGAATCAAATAAAGTATTGAAAACTCCCCAAATATAAGCCAAAAGTGCTACTTCTTTTAAAACTTTGATTCGAATAATTTAGAGAGCTGCAATATTTCAAAAAATTAAACAAAATTCCGCACTAAAATCTTGAAATTTTGACTATTCCTGAAATTTTTTGAAATTTTGTTGGTGTTAAAGGGCAGTTTTTCCTCAAATTTTTTTTCCAACTACATAAAGTAGTCAAATATTTTGAAAATTAAGCAAAACCCATCAAAATATTGCTATTTTGTAGTGACAGTGCTACTTTTTTTCAAAATTTTGATTATAATCACCTAGAATGTTCAAATAAACAGAAAATTTTCATCGAAATTTTTAAATTTTGTGCTAAATTTTTCAAAAATTCTCATTAGACTCAAATAAATTAAAATGTTTCAGCATATGGCGCTATTTTTAATCTAAAAATCTTTAAATTCTAGAACATAGCACCATTTCTTAGAATTTACAGCACTGAATCAATAAAAAATGAAATTTTGAGCTAAATTCCAGTTTTTTGGAATGAACCAATAGGAAAAAAGCAAGAAATCTTGAATTTACAGACTAAAAGTACTAAATTGTTCTGACATTTTGCATTAGAATCAAATAAAATAATGAAAACTCTTCAGTATAACGCAAAAGTGCTACTTTTCTTCAAATTTTGATTATGAGAATCTAGAGTACTGCAAGATTTCTAAAAATAAAGGTCAATTCCACATTGAAATCTTGAAATTTTGGACCTACTGTATAATTTTTCAAAACTGTTGATATAAGGGCAACTTTATCTCAAATTTTGATCAAAATCGGATAAAGTAGTCAAATATTTTCAAAACAAAACTAAATTCTCTACTAAAATTTTCGAATTTCAAGCTAAAAGTGCCGATTTCTCCAACATTTCCATTAAAATCAAACCAATCAAAACGTCTCAATATAAGGTGCAATTTTTGTAAAAACAATTGTCTTAAGGGAGCGCATATTCTCACGGCAGCCCTTATAAGAACAAGCGCTATCGTGAGGATATCCCACTAGCTTTAAATTTGATGTCTTTATTGAATATTTGGGCCTAAGAATAGTACCAGTCTCAAATATTCAATAAAGACATCAAATTTAAAGCTGGTGGCTATCAAATGGCACTAATAGATCAATAAAGACATCAAATTTAAAGCTTAGGTCCAGTAATATTCTTATAGTACTGGGCCTAAGAATAGTACCAGTCCCAAATATTCAATGAAGACATCAAATTTAAAGCTGGTGGCTATCAAATGGCACTAATAACTCAATTACAACTAAAATAGAACAATTTGGTTTGATAAAATGACAATTTTTGACTGAATTTTGAGAAAATTTCTCCTTAGATTAATAAAATATATCGTTTTTATTTAGATTTAACTTACTACATATACATATTTGTCAACAATTCTCAATGATTATACAAAATCGATTTCTTTTTGTTTTCAAATTAAAAACTGGACAAAATCAGAATCAAATTAAAATTAACATTAACAAAGAAATTGTATCGCTTAGCTAATAATACATCAGGTAATTTTAACGAACGGAAATTTCAAATAAAAATCCTAACATAATTATAATAATCGTATCTTGATAATATTAATAATAATAATAAGAATAAGAATAACTATAAATCTAGAATAAGGCACTAATTTAAAGTCTCTGTCTACAAGGCTTGATTTTCCACAAATTGTTGGAAAATTGCGAAAATACAACAAGAATTTTGTACAAAACCGATGGAATTTGAATCGTCCTATACTACAGTGCTAGAAAATCGAAATGAACACAGTTTCAACTGTAAGTATAGTTGATTAGAATCACACCAAACTGGAAGCACCCAAACATTCGTTATCAATCTGTCCGGACAGACTCGGTGAATTGCCTTTAGAACTACCATAAACTTTCGTCGAATAACCTGAATCATTATTCGTATCACGATCGATTGTGTCTTGCGGATTTTCCAACATACGTGTCGTACTCTCGAACATTTTATTCGAATCCAACATACGCGCATTAGTACCAATAACACCACCACTACCACCGGTACTACCATCCAACACTCGTAATTTCGAAAATCGTTGATTCAAATCACTAAATTTCGTATTATCGTAATATTTGGTCAGTTCACTTTCGTATAATTGGTGGTATTGTTGCTGTTCTAGTCGACTAGTACTCGGTCTAGAAGATGAAGGGTCTTGAATTTTAACAATCGGTTCGATGTAACACCGAGAATTCGCTTCAATCAGAGCCGTATTGATTGTTGGACTGTAAACACCGCTTCTACTGCGTGGCGGTGCATCGTTTGTGACGTTTTCGTAATTTGGTAGCGGCGATAGGGCTAGATTTGAATCGCCCATTGGTCCACGGCATTGTTTCATTCGCAACGGCCGGTCTTCATCGTCGCTACTCTCGCTGTTGTTGCCGTTATTGCTCGATTGTTGCTGTTGTTGCTGGATTCTAGCAACTAGCTCTTTAACTGAAGGCCGGGAATCTGGCCCATCATCATTACCCTCCAACTCATCCATACTCCTAAAAGTTTCCAATTCAATTACCCAATTAAATACAACAAGTGAGTATAAAGTAACGTAGAATGCCCTATTTATTGACATCATCTTTTTTTTTCGAATTTTTGATTTTATGTTCGAATTAAGGATGTTTTCATGCACCGGATTGAGCCATTTTAGCCCTGGTGGAGATTTGAAAAGACGCACTAGGTCTTCATCGATGTGGCGTGCGACAAATACTCGGTTTCCCGCTTGCTAAACGGAGTTTAAGGTGCAATTTTACAAAATGGGTGCTCCTTAAAGTTCTCTCTCTAACGCTAATTTCTTTATCTTCAAAAACAAGCGAGTTATCAATTATTGATTACTGACATTATTCCGGCGCTAAATCGAAAAAAGTGCAATTTAAGTCCCTCAATTTTCGGGAATTTCCCGGAAAACTAGCAAGCCGATCGGAAATTTCTTGGAGATTTGGAAAGCGCTTTCAATTTGCAATGTTTTAAGCAAAAATCATTCGTAAATTGGTAATTTCGGCTAAATTATCATTAAAAATATAGCAAAATGTGCGAAACTAAAGAAAAGTCATACTTGCAGATTTTTGTCTGTAAATTCAAATTCAACTAAAATTTTCTAACACAAAAAACTTTCTCTAATGCTCATTGAAATGCTCTTTCTAATGCGATTTGATTCATTAGAATATGTTATCAAACAAAGGAGAAATCGACTATTCAATGTTGACATTGTTTCGATTCTAAATCGATAAAAAAAGTTTAATAAAAGTCCTTCCATTTTCGGAAATTTCCCGGAAAACCAGCAAACCGATCGGAAATTTCTTGGAGATTTGGAAAGCGCTCTCCGTCATCTATGTTTTGCGAAAAAATCGTGCATACAATTATAATGTCGGCTAGATTATCAAC
Source organism: Hycleus cichorii (assembly GCA_013841215.1). Lineage (NCBI taxonomy): Eukaryota > Metazoa > Arthropoda > Insecta > Coleoptera > Meloidae > Hycleus > Hycleus cichorii. The sequence continues at coordinate 5,500 of JACDRQ010000782.1, forward strand.
GAAAATATAGAAAACTGTACAAAAATAAAGAAAAGCCATGCTCCTAGATTTTCGTTTATAAATTCACATTTAAGAAAAATTTTCCAAAACGAAAAACTTTCTCTAATGCTGCTTGAAATACTCTTTCTAATACTACCCGACTTATTGCAATTTGTCATCAAGCAACGGAGATATTGATTATTAAATTTTGGTATTGTTTGGATACTAAATCGAAAAAAAGTGTAATAGAAACCCTTCAGTTTTTGGCAATTTTCCGGAAAACTAGGAAGTTGATTGGTAAATTTCTTGGAGTTTTAGAAAGCGCTTTTCATTTTCAATAAACTGAGCAAAAATCATCCGTCAGTTTCTAATAGTGGCTAAATTATGGGCGAAAATATAGAAAAATGTGCGAAAATAAAGAAAAGTCATGCTCCTAGATTTTCATCTGTAAATTCAAATTCAAGTGAAATTTTTCAACACGAAAAACTTTCTTTAATACTCCTCGAAATACTCTTTCTAATGGTGTTCGATTCATTGCACTATGTCATGAAACAAGCGAAAAATCGACTATTAAATATTGACATTGTTTCGATACTAAATCGAAAAAAAAGTGTAATAAAAGTCCTTCAATTTTCGGCAATTTCCCAAAAATCTAGCAAACCGATCAGAAATTTCTTGGAGATTTGGAAAGCGTTTCCCATTTTCTATGTTTTGTGCAAAAATCATTCGTAAATTTCTAATTTCGGCTAAATTATCACCGAAAATATAGAAAAATGTGCGAAAATAAAGAAAAGTCATGCTTCTAGATTTTCATCTGTAAATTCAAATTGAAGTGAAATTTTTCAACACAAAAAACTTTCTCTAATGCTCCTTGTAATGCTCTTTCTAATCCAACTTGATTCATTGCAATATGTTATCAAACAAGGGAGAAATCGACTATTAAATGTTGACATTGTTTCGACACTAAATCGAGAAACCCTTCAATTTTCGGCAATTTCCCAGACAACTAGCAAGCTGATCGGAAATTTCTTGGAGATTTTAATTGCGCTTTCCATTGTCTATGTTTTATGCAAAAATCGTGCGTAAATTTCTAATTTCGGTTAAATTATCAGCGAAAACATAGAAAAATGTGCGAAACTAAAGGAAAGTTATACTCCTAGATTTTCGTCTGTAAATTCAAATTCAAGTGAAATTTTTCAACACGAAACTTTCTTTGATGCTCCTTGAAATGCTCTTTCTAATGCTGTTCGGTTTATTACAATATTTACGAAAATAAGCGAGTTATCGATTATTGAAATATTGGCATTATTTGGATACCAAATGGAAAAGGCGCTTAACTTTTTGACAATTTCCTGGAAAATTGGCAAACCGATGACGAAATTTGTTGAATATTTGGAAAACGCTTTCAATTTTCTATAAACCCTGTCAGAATCATTGAAAAATAAATAACATCGGTCAAGTTATGGGGAAAAATATAAAAATACTGTAAAATATTACAAAAAAACATGCTTCAAAATTTTCCTCTGTAATTCAAAATTCAATCGTAATTTTTTGAAATGCGAAAAGCCCTTAGATACACCTTGAAATGCTCTTTTTGGATCTGTTTCAATTTTTGAGATTTTTCCAATAACAAGCGAGTTATCGATTAGTAAATAATGAGTAATGACATTGTTTCGATACTAAATCGAAAAAAAATGTAATAAAAGTCCTTCAGTTTTTGGAAATTTCCCCGATAACTAGCAAGTCAATTGGGAAATTTCTTGGAGTATTGGAAAGCGCTTTCCATTTTCTATATTTTCCTCGAGAATCATTAGTAAATTTACAATATTGGTGAAAATATGAAGTCTCTTTTGATCGATAAAAAACTTATTAGAAGGTATGCGTTACTTTATACTCACAATGTAGAATAATAAAAAACAATTTAAAAAAATACCTTGTAGCTTGTAACGGTGCCGTATCCATCTTATCCAACATTTCCAAACTGCGTGATCTCGGTAATTGCGGTTCAGGTTCACGATTAATAACAACACGCTCCGAACGTCTTCCTAGTACGCCACGATTCAATTTCTGCTCAAGTCCGGCAACCCGTTGGCCCAATTTAATTTGGGCCTTCTGTAGCTCCCGCTTGTCGCGCTCTAAACGCGCCTCCAAATGGCGGAATAACGGTGCACAATAGCACGTGTAACCAACACCAACTGGACCTTTACAGATATTCCCAGCCAAATCCAAATAGTATTGTTCGCCGCGTTTCAACGGTTCCGGTGGCAGAGAGTCGAGACGTGGCGATGGGAAAGCCTCCGGATCTGGGTAGTAATGGCAACCGTACGGCGACCAATGATGCGGCTTTTCCGGGCGATTACCTGGTTCTATAATTTGAATAAAATTAGAGAAGAAATTCGAATAATAATGGAGTATTACCGATACTTTGTTTAGGATCGAATCGTACTTTACTTTTGGAACGTTTCTTCGATTTACTCTTCCGGTCTTTCTTCGCAGTACAGTCGTCCAATATTGTTAGAATTTCATTCAAATCCTTCCTTAAAGCAATATCCCGGGCAGTTTCGTTCTGTTTATTTCTTACACTTTTATCACAACCGGCCTCCAATAAGATTCGTGTTAATTTCCGCCGGCCCATTGCCGCAGCTATATGTAACGCAGTATCGCCGTTTTTATTCTGTTCAGAGACCCGACATTGGGCCGATATTAGAATTCTTGTAACACCAGCATGTCCATAACGGGCTGCTGTATGTAAAGCTGTATCACCATAATTATTTTGTATATCCGGATCACAACCGGCCAATAATAATTCACGGCAGGATTGATTGTGGCCGTTTTGACAACAGAGGTGTAGGGCTGTGAAGCCGCCAGCATTGGCGCGCGATAGAGTGGCTCCAGCGGCTGCTAGAAGGCGGACGGAGCGCGAGTAGCCCTTCCAGGCGGCCTCGTGCAGGGCGCTGTTGCCGTGCTAGAAAGGGGCATAACACAAATTAGGCCAGTTGTACAGGTAAATTTTGCAATTTTTCCTAATCTTGATTCGATTTTTCAGCCTGGTATAAAATTTCGAACAATGTTAGAGTCTTCTGGGCAATCGGAGTCGAAGAAAAACAAGAAGACTCGAATAAAAAGGGCCGTCACTAGCACTCAGACAATTTTTAAGCGGGGCACTTTATAGAGGCAGCAAAATCGGTAACACTCGATATTTTTTTCGGTCATTTAACAAAATGTTCGAGAAGATTTAGCCAAGAATTAAACTATCCGCAATGGGTCAATTCACTAATTTTTGATCAATTTTTTAGGCAAACTAGGCTTTTAAAAATTACATAGGACCATTGATTTGGCGAAATTTGTAGATTTTGTGAACTTTGAACTTTTTTCTAATTTTCTATCATTTGAATGCCTTTATGGAATGGTCAAAAATAGAATAATTTTGTTAATTTTCCTGGAATTTTAGAGCTGAACTCTTCACTTTTTAATCAAACGTCGTTTTTTTAAGTTGTGGGACAATAATGTGATTCATTCTAGTGTCGCGAAAAAATGCGCATTTTTGAGAAATTCATTGGACTGAATCCATAAAAATGAGATTTTTTTCTAATTTTGCAGGTAAATTCTAGTTTTCTCATTAAAATTTTCAAATGTTCGACTAAAAGGAATAAAGCAACACAAATAGAGCGAAATTTTTTACAGAAATCTTAAATATATAGACTAAAGTACTAAATTGTTCTGAAAGTTTGCATTAGAATCAAATAAAATATTGAAAACTCCCCAAATATAAGCCAAAAGTGCTACTTTTTTTGAAACTTTGATTCGGAAAATTTATAGAGCATATTTCAAAAAATTAAACAAAATTCCGCATTAAAATCTTGAAATTTAGAACTAACCCTGAAATTTTTCCAAATTTTGTTGGTGTTAAAGGGCAGTTTTTCCTCAAATTTTATTTCCAACTACATAAAGTAGTCAAATATTTTGAAAATTAAGCAAAACCCATCAATTTTGCTATTTTGTAGTGACAGTGCTATTTTTTTCAAAATTTTGATTATAACCACCTAGAATGTTTAAATAAACAGAAAATTTTCATCGAAATCTTTAAATTTTGGGCTGAATTTTTCAAAAATTTCCATTAGAATCAAATAAATAAAAACGTCTCAGTATTTGGCGCCTATCTGAAAATCTTTAAATTCTAGAACAATAGCACTATTTGTTAAAATTTGCAGCACTGAAGCAATAAAAAATGAAATTTTCATTTAATTTTGGAGCTTAATTCTAGTTTTCTGGAACGAACCAACAGAAATAAAGCAAAGTTTATTACACAAATCTTGAAATTGTATGTACAGTAAAAGTACTAAATTGTTCTGAAATTTTCCATTAGAATCAAATAAAGTAATGGAAACTCTTCAATATAAGCCAAAAGTGCTACTTTCTGAAATTTTGATCAGAATAATTTAGAGTGCTGCAATATTTCAAAAAATAAAACAAAATTCCGCATTAAAATCTTGAAATTTTGGACTATTTCTGAAATTTTTCCAAATTTTGTTGGTGTTAAAGGGCAGTTTTTCCTCAAATTTTATTTCTAACTACATAAAGTAGTCAAATATTTTGAAAATTAAGCAAAACCCATCAAAATAATTGTTAATCTGTAGTGACAGTGCTACTTTTTTTCAAAATTTTGATTATAACCACCTAGAATGTTCAAATGAACAAAATTTTTCATTGAAATTTTTAAATTTTGGGCTGAATTTTTCAAAAATTTCCATTAGACTCAAATAAATTAAAATGTTTCAGCATATGGCGCTATTTTTTATCTAAAAATCTTTAAATTCTAGAACATAGCACTATTTCTTAGAATTTGCAGCACTGAATCAATAAAAAATGAAATTTTCATTTAATTTCGCAGTTAAATTCCAATTTTCTGGAATAAACCAACAGGAAAAAACCAAGAAATCTTGAATTTACAGACTAAAAGTACTAAATTGTTCTGACATTTTGCATTAGAATCAAATAAAATAATGAAAACTCTTCGGTATAAGGCAAAAGTGCTACTTTTCTTCAAATTCTGATTACGAGAATCTAGAGTACTTCAAGATTTTTGAAAATAAAGCACAATTCCGCACTAAAATCTTGAAATTTTGGACCAACTGTCAAATTTTTTGAAATTATGTTGGCACTAAAGGGCAACTTTTTCTCAAATTCTGATTTTAACTTTATAAAGTAGTCAAATATTTCCAAAGTTAAAGAAAATATTCCACTAGAATTGTTAAATTTTGGGTTAAAAGTGCTAAATTTTTCAAAAATTTCCACAAAAATCAAAACATCCAAATCGAAGGCGAAATTTTTAATGTGCAAATCTTGAAATTCCAGAACAAGAGCGCTATTTTCAAGAATTTTGTCTTAAGGCGGAATATAAATTCGCGACGGTCCTGCACGTGAAACATTCTGGTGGATAGGCGTGGGCTTAAATATTTAGACAGAATAAAAGTTTACGAGACTTTTTAAACGAATCCAATAAAATAAATCATGTTCCTTTTACAAGTTTTTTTTTCTTCTTCTGCTTCATCGACGACAAGTTTAGACTAACAACAATCATAATTAACCAAAATATTCGAACGTATCAAATTACATTAGGCGAGATGAAATCTTTCTTGTTAATTTTACAAGCCATTAAAATGCTTATCGGTACGTTGGTTATGTTGTTGGAATCAATTAGAAGAAACGTTTTGTACTGATATGAATTCTCAATTGATGGTTCGTTAATTTTTTAATTATAATTCAAATTGATGTTTAGTTAGAATAATACAGCCAAGTGAATGAAGTGATGATTCTATAATTTATTGTCAATAAAACTGAACTTCTTTACCAGAAGTCTTTAATTTATGCTTTTTGATGTTTTATTATGTTGTATGTATATAGTTGAATCGAAAATATATGAGTTTATACAGCATTTTTATGGCTTCAATAAAATTATTTTGATGTTATTAAAAATGTTTATTTTGTAGATAAGCTTTATGCTTACCACACTGTCTTGCTTGTCGACATCAGCACCCCTGGCTAACAGCAACCGTAGGACTTCTTCGTGGCCATCGGCGGCTGCCCGTTGTAGAGCCGTACAGCCGCCACCATCCGGACTGTCGACTTCTTTCGGTGCTGCCACATTCAACAACAATCGTACAACAGCACCATGGCCGGCACTGGCAGCTAAATGTAATGCTGAACGGCCATGTTCGTCCCTTGAGAAACGGACACAACGGGCTGTACCTAAATAACGGGCACATGCTGTTACATCGCCAGCACTGGCGGCCGATCGGAGGGCCGCTGCACTGCCCCCACTGCCGGCACTGCTCCCGCTCATCCAGAGCCATCCGACATACTACCTGCGGGCAAAACCAACAATAAGCCGTCTGGAGCGAATTTTCTGCATATTTTGCAGTCATTCAAACAATTAAGATTGCCTTTGGGAGGCGCTATTCGAAATTTTGGGGCCAGATTTTGAGACATTTTCGTCAATAACTACTAGTTTTGCAAAAGTCTTTTGCTTTGTAAAAACCAAAAAGTTTAGGCACCTTTAGCATGAAATCTTGAATTTTATTCATTATTTGCGGAAAATCTTCGAATTTAGGACTAAATTTTGAAATACTAAACTTTTAGTAAATTCTACTACTTGAAAGCACCTTTTAGTCAATTAGTCTCCAATGTTCATCCAGATTTTAACAAGTTTTGGCCCTAAATCGCTTAAAAAAAGGGTTTCGAGTCCAGATTTTGAGAGCGATTTCATGAGCAATTCGAAAAATATTTTAGGGATTTTCAGGAGAATCTTCTGAGAATATTTTAGGAAATCGAACCTCATAACTCCAAGAGAGGAAAATCGCGATAATGTCTAAAAAAGGCGTTTTTTGACCAACTTCTTCCCCCTAGAAGGTCCAATTTTTGCTAAAACGTTCCACAAATTTCCGAATTGCTTGCCAATTCGCCTCGCCTCGCAGTCTCACCCCACGACTCGGAAATCAAGAACGGGTTTCTTCGGGTTTTTATTGTCCGAGTCCAGGTTTTTGACATTAATTGGTGGGCAATTGGGGAAATATTTTGGGGATTTATAGGCGACCCTTCAGAGAATATTTTAGCAAAAATTAAACCGCATAGCTCTAGGAGAACTCGTTCTATGCGAGTTTGAGTTCATGGATGAAATTCCAAAAAGCGTTTTTTGATCGACTTTTCGACAAGCTGTGCGCTCCAATTTTCACTAAAATATTCGCTGGGGGTTCCCCTACAAATCCCCGAATCGCTCACTAGCTAGTAGGACTTGTCTTTAAGCTACATAGTTTTAAATCGCCTCGCAATCCGTCTTTAAAAGTCTCGCTCGAAACAAGCTAACCTGCCCTTAATTACATTGAAATCCCAGAAGAAGAGCTTTTCCAATGTCAATTGGAAACGACAAAAGATATCGCGATGGGAAATATCTCATTCGATTCGAAATTTACGCCTCTATCGCTCCTAGTAGATAAAAATTGGAAAATCCGAATGGTTTTTCCGAAAATTCCGACCAAAAAAATGGTGTTACATTTTCCAGTGTAATTTTTTGTATAATCAATAAAATGAAACTAATTTTACATTGATAAAGACGAAAAAGTTGAGGCTGGCGTCCCTTGTAATTGCTTTGTTAATTTTCTTTTTGTTTTTCGGAAAACAGCGTCTAAATGAACCAATTTTTTCGAAATTGCGCATTCTAAGTAAATCAGCAGATGATGTAATATGGTACTAGCAGGCAATTAAGAATCGATTTCTAAAAATGCCGCCTAAGGCACAAACCGTCCCTGGGCAAGCTATAAAGCAGCAGAAAAGCAACAAATTTGAGTGACAACACTGAAATGTTGTAGAGATCGTGCACGAGCCGCCCCTGTCGGAGAGAAAGTTGAGAGTTGAAAGATCTCTCGAATGGACCGATGTCGGGGATATGAAATAAATATCGTTATGGATGTGGTATTACAGTTTTATTGCTCTCCTCCATTTCGTCATTCTATTGTGTAGGCTGGATACGATTTTCGATTTGAAATTAAATGCTGTAAGGCTGTAATCGAAAGCGACTTCTCTATTTCGAAATTAACAATATGACAGTTTCGTGACAAGTTTCTAGTTTTATTCAAACAAACAATAAAATTTATATGTAGTATAACTGTATTTGGATTTCTTATATCATATTAAACGAATATATATAGATATAGAAAATATTTGTAATAAATAATCATAAAAATGTCAAGTACAATTTAAATACATCTACATATGTAGAAAACATAAATGTTAGTGATTTTATGGAGGCTTTTTTCTGGTTTGTCGTTGTTGTTTTGCATAAAATAAAATAAAACAACGATCAAAACAACTCGAGATTGAAGAGTCAATCCTCAACTATTTTACGATGCTGGTACCGATCAACAAGATTAGATAGACCGATACTGATAAACTCCGATAAGCTTTCAAACAAGCAGTGCTAAAAAAACTCCCCCTAGGCTAATCTAAAAACGACTTATTTTCGAAAATAATCTTCGATTTCGACTAGTCTGTCCAACAATTACAGTCAACAAACAGATAGTAACAGAATGTGGTGATTTTACCGCTCTTTGGACATTGTAATTCGATTATTTATACACAAAAATAATAGAATATGTCGAATTATTTGAATATTAAATCAAGTGCGCCACTGGTGAGTCTTGACAGTTGAAATTTTTACGGCAACACTATACATTCCAAATCTACTCAATATATTTTAAATTAAGCGCCAAATTCCCACTAAATGTCATATTGAACAAAAGCGCAACGATTAATCATACTTGATTATATTGTAGTTATATTAGATTTATGTTGATAAATGTATCAAGCTGCAACCTACGTCCTTAATTCACAGCCAATTCGAAATAATTCTGATTTAGTAGATAATGCAATAAATATGGCTTGTATACATAAAATGTAATAACACCCACTGTGTATAGTATAACTCGTTAAAATTGACTATAATTAACACATTTATTGAACTTTGTCGTTGGAATTGTTCGTTTGAAATGTTAAATAGACCGTATGTCGCCTTAATTAACGACATACGGTTGATTTATCACGATTAAATCAACTTGACTTTAATGCAAGTTGACTGAATTCCAATCAACCGACTGTATTGTGATCGCCGTAATTAATCTTGATTTTTGTCGATTTAATTGTACTACTGTTTATTCTTGGAGATTTCGACAATTACCAAATAATCTCTGTTTAAAAGATTGGAGAAAATAACACGTCTCTACCTATAATAAAGTGCAAATATTTCAACAATAATGTCGCAATAGTAAACAACATCAACAACATTTTAAACAGTTTAGTTAATTTAAAATACACACAGTTTTTTCGTCGATTATAATTGCCAAATAACATTTACAATAATATAAACAATAGAAAATCGTAGGAATTTTTCGAAATAACAACGGAAAAAATCTAACTGGCTAGATAATAGAGTTGGCTCTGGTTATTTTACAATTATTCTTGTTTTTAGCTATTGTTGCTATTGTTGAATATGTTTATTTTTAGGTGGGTGGGTGGTGTGGTCGAAAATTCAGCCTACGGAAATCGATTGAAATAAATTCCGTCGTTATGACGGTGGTTTTTAGCAAAATTGTCAGAAATTAATTGTCGATTTCGCCCCTTGGATAAAGTTTTGAATTAGCTGCCAACTTTATAGTCTAAAAAGTAGTCAATTTAATATAGAAGTGGATAGTAAATTTTGCATCCTTGCATTTGCGCCATTGGTGAACTAAATTATTACTCTTTTGTTTATATGCCAAAAATATAACCTCAATTTTTACATAATCGAACTTGTTCTTATTTTTTCAATGCTATTCGAAATTATTGATTACTTTTATTTCAAATACCGGCTACTGGAGGTTTTATTACTGTTTATTTGAATTTTCTCGCTTTGAAACACTTTATGAGTGGGTATAAAGTAAATCCAGTGATTGAAAGCGGGAAATTTAAACAAACAATAAAACGATACATTATAAGAAAATGTGATAAAACTCAACAAAATAACGTAAGGATAATCTTCTAAAATTAGATTGATTAAAAATGAGGAAAACATGCTCAAAAACACAAAATTTAAGGTTATATTACGATCTGCGAACAAACGAGTATCATTCAGTGATACCAACGTAAGTATATAAATATTACTATCAATCTCTATGTAAAAGTTACTAGTCCTTCAACTATAAGGTTGGTAGTTGATTCAAAATTGTATTCTACATGGAGTACTATTGTATTTTCGAACACCATCAAATTTACTAAAATATGAAATAATCTACGATATTGCTCAACAAGTCATGGCCTATTAGATTTATTATAGTCAGTTGTCCGAAATTTGATGCAAAGTCGCTATAAAATTGGAGGTTATTTATTAAAACTCGAATTTATTGATTGTAGGCAATTTTCGGGAATTGTTTTCAAGACTGTAAACGAAAAAATTCTTGGATTTAAACCAAAACCATAAAATTAATAATTCTAAGATTTCATAAAGAATAAATTGGATGCAAAATGTCTGTTTACAACTGTTTTATGTCCGCATTTTCAATCGAATTTGTGCAATTTTCACCTCCATCAAAGAATAGAACGCAGTATGGATGGGAAAACACGAAAACATTTGTCGATCAAAATTCAATACCGAAAACAATCAATATTTCCAACCTTTCTCTTCTTAGAAATGCCACCAATACAAGTACACTCGATCAAACTGTCTAGCGTATAGACTAAAATTGGAAATTTGAAAGATTTACAGTTCGACAAAATATAAATGAAAACACTGTATACACATTTTGAATAATTATCCAATAATAAAGAGTAATGGTAAGATCAGAGCAACTCTTACCGGTTAATACAACAAGTTTTTTAAATAGTCTGCTTACCTTTTTTTAAATAAGAACAAAATAAAACTCTACTCGTTTACCTTTAATCGTAAGATCCAACGAACACATAAATTATTAACGATTGTTGTAGGAATGATGGAGCAAACAACAGGAAAATTACAACACTCGTCTAGTAATTTTACTAAAATAATAATGATGATCTATAGAAAAATCGGTAAAGAAAATAACAAGAACAATGATAATTCATTAAAAACTGGACACACCTAGGATTTACAATTCAATAGATCGTATAATCGTTATAATGATTGATATTTTTTTATTTATTATTTATATAACAATGATAACAATGAGATTTGGTCAAATAGAAAATTAAACTACAGTTAATCTTAACGATATGTGATTCTTGTTATGTTAATAATAGTGAGAAAGACGGAGATGACGATTATTTGTGGTTTGTTCGGGTGCCATTTAGTCTCAATGATCAAACAAGCATAACGAGCTAGTGATTCGGCTATAATTTGATCGATTCGATATTGAATCATCTACAAGACGTTCCATTGTACACAACTATTAAATTGATTAATGAAACGGGACGTCCTGTAAATTCCGGCAATTGAAGAATAATGGTGATTCTAGGTGGAAATTCTATGAAATAAACAATAGACTTTCATAGGCTACTATGAATTGCTAAACAGGACATTCTTTAGAGTGGAAATCAGAAATGCCAACATATTTCGACCAAAAAGCACTAAGAAATACCAAGAATTTACTAATAAGAATGACAGTAAGTGGAATGGAAATTTTGAATTGCGCGCTCTTCACAAAGTGCGTTGGTAAAACCGAATTCGCAAAATTTCTAGCCTTCCAATTTGATTAATTACGCTGTTATTTGACGAATTTGTGAATTATTCGAATAGGAATCTGTTCTATTTTGATTATGTTAGGCTTAAATTGATTATTTTATGAAAAATATTCGAAAAATTACAGCAAAAAACGAATTTATACGAAAATTGAATTTTTGAGGTTATAAATTTGAGTACACACTAAGAAATATTGAAATCAATAATCGAAAATATGACTCATTTATTATTGTTAAGAATTAACTCTATACTAAATTTACTCACTTAATGGAAGATTGACGAGAACACAACGAAACAAAAGTTCCTAACTTTTAGTAATTCAAAAATCATTAAAATAGAAAAAGAAATACTAAGAATTCATTAATTCTTGAAAATACTGTAACACACACACACATACGAGTAAATAAAATTGAAATTTTGAATTGCGCGCTCTTTAAAAAATGTGTTGGTATAACCGAATCCCAAAATGTATAACCTTCAAATTTGATTAATGTCAATTTTACGCTGCTGTGTTTGACGAATTTGTGAATTATTCTAGTAAGAATCTTATTAAAAATATTCTAAAAATTTCACTAAAAAACGAATTTATACCAAAATTAAATTTTGAGGTTAGAAATTTTAGTAAATACTAAAAAATATTGAAGTAAATAAGGAAGGTTCCTATCAACAATCGAAAATATGATTAATTTATTACTGTTAACGATTGTCTCTATACTAAATTTACTCACTTAATGGAAGATTGACGAAAACCTAACGGAACAAAAAGCCCTAACTTTTAGTAATTGAAAAATCACTAAAATTGAAAAATAAATACTAAGAATTCATTAATTCTTGAAAATACTGTAACACACACACACACACACACACACATACGAGTAACAGTAAGTAAAATTGAAATTTGGAACTGCGCGCTCTTTAAAAAATGCGTTGGTATAACCGAATTCGGAAAATTTCTAACCTTCAAATTTCGTTAATGCCAATTTTACGCTGTTTTGTTTGACAAATTTGTGAATTATTCAAGTAAGAATCTTTTCTGTACTGATTATTTTACTCTGATTAATTATTTTATTAAAAATATTCTAAAAATTTCACTAAAAAACGAATTTATACCAAAAATTAAATTTTGAGGTTAGAAATTTTAGTAAACACTAAAAAATATTGAAGTAAATAAGGAAGGTTCCTATCAACAATCGAAAAAATGATTAATTTATTACTGTTAAGGATTGTCTCTATACTAAATTTACTCACTTAATGGCAGATTGACGAAAACCTAACGGAACAAAAATCCCTAACTTTTAATAATTGAAAAATCACTAAAATAGAAAAAGAAATGCTTACTCGTACAAATAATTCATCAATTCTTCAAAATACTCGAAAAATAGCACACAACAAATACACAAATACTAGTGATATTAACCAAAGTTGAAATTGTAAGGTTAGAAATTTCGGATTATGAGCTGCTCAACAAGCTAGGTTGGCATAACCGAATCTCTTAAATTTCTAACCTTACAATTCCAAATTCGATTAATGTTAGTCTTACTTTGTGTGTTGTTGGGTGCTGTTGTGTCTACTCAAGTAAGTTTTTTTCAATTTTGATCAATTTAACCTAAAATTTTGTTCAAATAATAGGGGAATTTAGTAAAAATGAACTAATACGAATTAAACTAGTTAAAATTGAAGTTTTAAGATTAGAAATATTAAAGCATATAAGGAAGGTTCCTAGCAACAATCGGAAACATGACTCGTTTATTATTGTATAAATTTTGGAACAATCCTTATAAAATTAATATTCTAAATTACAGAATCATATATCGGTGATGGTTTTTGAACCATTTAAATTGCCAACATAAAGAAGCAAAAAGCCACAAGGTCTTTTAATCAAAAATCACTAAAATAGAAGAAATATTTGTACAAATAATTTGCCAATTCTTCAAAATATTAGAAAAATAAACAAATAACCAAAGTTAGAATTGTTACTTGTGCGCCTTCAAAAAAACGATTGCTATAACCAAATTTCCCAAACTTCTAACCTTATAATTCCAAATGTGATTATTTAATGCTGTTGTAGTGTTTGAAGAGCTTGTAAATTATTAGTTCAAGTACATATTTTTTCTATTTCGATTAATTGAAATGGGAGTTAATTATTCTATAGAAAATATTCGAAAAATTGCACCAAAATTAGTTGAAATTAAAGATTTAAGGTTAGAATTGTCGAGCAAATAAGGAAGGTTCGTACCAACGATCGGAAATATGACCCATTTATTATTGTTATAGAATACGAATAGCGTCTACTGTATAAATTCAGGAACAATCCTTATAAATTAATATTCTAAATTACAGAATTATCTATCGGTGATGGCCAACATAAAGAAGCAAAAAACCACAGCAAAAAATCACTAAAATAGAAGAAATACTTGTACAAATAATTCGTCAATTCTTCAAAATACTAGAAAAATAAACAAACGAGTGATATTAACCAAAGTTATACTTGTAAGGTTAGAAATTTTTACTTGTGTCTTCAAAAAAAAACGATTGCTATAACCAAATTTTCTAAACTTCTAACCTTATAATTCCAAATTAGATTATTTAATGCTGTTGTAGTGTTTCAAGAG
>JACDRQ010000783.1:3538-23358 GCA_013841215.1 Hycleus cichorii
ACTTGTGGACGCGTTAAGCTTTCATATAAAGGGGAACATTATTTATAATTTTGGATTTCTCTCAAACATCAGATAGTATTGATTTAGAATTGTTAAAGTGATCTTATCCTTGTAATTAACAACAATTGGAACACTACAATTACCACGAAAATGTTATTGTGAGTATAATTAATTTATAATTACAGATTACAAGAGATTTTGTAATCGTGGCTATTCTCACGAAAACAACTAATGGATTAAATAACACAGATTTAGAAATTTTCCAATTTTATTAAAAGATAGTTGACCTAGACCTCTTGTAGTTTCGCTAATTAATCCAATTTGGATTTATAATTAATTTAATTCGTAGAAATTTCCAATTTCGTAGAATTTCCGTTTAAAAATAGCACAATTAACAAATCGAAAATGGACAATTCCGCGCCTGTTATTGTCTCGTTTTTCCCACTCAATTTTTTCGTCATCATCATTATCTTATTGTTATTATTACACCTGATTTGTTATTAAAATCTACACTTTCTCTTTCGATGATTTATTAATCGATTTTAAGATAAAACAATATTTAATATTGTGGGAAAAGTTTTTGTTGTCTCGCTATAGAAATGGTCAGCGACAGAAGTGTATCAGAGAAAAGAAAGTTGAGCCGGAGGGTTTCTAAAAAATCAACCATCGGGGACAATTTCTGTAATTTCCACAGGTGTCGCAAGGGTGTGGACGTAAAGAGAGAGTGTTTTGAAAATTTTACAACTCCAATAATTTATGATTGAATAATTAATCAAATTTGTCGGGAAATTATGCAATTGTTATCTAATCTATTGTTATCAATTGAAGATTTTCGTTGATTTGTTTCTAGAAGAGAAAGCTATTTTGGCTTAATTTTTTGATTATTTGTAGTTTTCCAAGAGACTTTCACTTTCTTGAAAAGCCTATTTTCATGAATCCCTCCATTGATTACAAGATCATTACACAATATTTCAAATAATTATCTTAATTAATCAATTAATTTTTGTTTAAATTGTTTTAAATCAAAACTGAGTAGAATTAACAAAAAATAGCGAAAGACTTTCTCTACGTTTTGGTCTAAATAACAAATAGAAGAAATCCGAACACGCTCGATTAATTTCCGAATTTTTCTAGTTTACAAATCCTATTTTTGGTATTTCTAACAATTCACGGTTATCCACAAATCAACTATGACGATTCCGATTTAGAAGATGCAACAATTGCAGCGTTTGAAGATAAAACCGGCGCGTCTTCACAACACACACGTGCCGTTTCCTATCCGGATAACTACCCTTATCAAAATTCACTACCTTTACGACCCAATAATAACAATAATAATAACAAATACAATTACCCAATCGAGAATATTGCGCAAATTGTGCGAACGAAATCGAATTATCCGCAACAATTTCGACCGGTACAAGATCAACAACAGAAAGATAAATTAGAAGAACAGAAAGAAGAGGAAGAAATCGAAGAGCCGGATCGTTTAAGTTTATTATTACCGCAATCGAAATTCCATTGTACCGATAAAACTACCGGTTATTATGCTGATGAAGATTTAAACTGTGAAGTCTTCCATTATTGTCAAGATAACGTGAAACATTCGTGGATATGTCCGGATGGTTTTACTTTCCATCAAGTCCATCTGATTTGTATGCCCCCAAGTACCGACAATATCTGTGCGAAATCCTCACAATACCATTTCGTTAACGATTATTTGTACAAACCGATTAATTTAGAAGAACACCAACAGCGACCTAACGTATCGTTACGTTATTCGGAGCGTTATTATCCCGACAATATTTATCAAGAAGACGATTATGAGGATGACGAACGACAAGTCAATCATCACAGAACTTCGGTATAGTTATCAATTATTGTATTGGTTGTTTATTGTTTGGTGAATTTTAGGTGCGTGTACGTGATCCTGAACCGGAACAAATCACAAGAACCACATTCCGTCCGGAAACAACAGTGGGCCAGGTGTTTCGAACACCGAACGAAATCAATATTCCTCTACAACAAAGACGGCCACAATACGTAAATCAAAGATATTTGGTCTAAATTTTAACAAATAAATTAGTAATAAATTATTCTTACTTTTGTAATGGAAAAAAATTAAAATTGATAGAATCCACTCTATATTTATATAAATTTATTTTATTTTTGATTGTTTTTAAAATTTAATTAAATAAACCAAACAAATTTGGGGATTTTCTTTTTTATAACCTCAAAAATGACGTTTGTCACCACATTAGTGAAGTTGCCACATCAACATTATAATAACATGAAAACATTTAAAAATAAACGATAACGCTTATCAATTGATTGTAAATCAATTAAAAACATTAAAATTGAGTAAACAATTACACGATAATTTTTTTCTATTTACAAATAAATTATTGAAGCGTTGTGATACCGGCAACAGTGCCTACTCTTCCAACAAATTATTGCACGTTTGTCAAATTTATCAATTTATATCGAATCTACCGATGAATTCCACAAATTCGCTCAATTATCAATTAATTAATTCTCAATTGAAGCAGAATAGCAATAAATGGTTTATCCTAGTTTGCAAATTATAAACCTACAACTTTCTAATCAATTAAAATGAACTAATAAAAAATCCATTAGAAACAAAATTCGAATTTCTAACGGTTGGAATTACCAAAAACCGTAAAATTATTGATAGTTACTGTTATAGAAACGATAATTTGGTAATTTATGTTTTATAGATAAATGATGTAAATTATTAATTTCAAAGATTTCTAGCATTAAATCCGGCAACAGTGGTTACTAGCTGTCATTACAATAATCTTGGTTAAAAAAGTAATAAAAATAAATATTTAATTAGAAATTAAAATGAAACCTTAAAAAGAGGATTAAAATTAATTAATTTTCCATTGTAGATAGTTAATCTATTCGTTAATATTTGCTAGAACAATAATACCAAATAAGGTTATTTTTTCTGTCAACTTTCAACGAATAATTAGAAAAAGTTAATGATCCGTAAATCGGTCATGATCATATAGTTTTTTTTTTATCGGAGAAACCACTCAAATCACCTATAAGACTTAATTCATATCTCTATTTAACTTGATTGTTAAATAAATTTTAATACAGCGATAATGGCAAGTAGTTCAAAACCGTTACTTTTACGACTATTGGCGTCTTCAGTGACAGTAGCCACACGTGCTGGTAAAATAATCCGCGATGTAATGAGCCGTGGTGAATTAGGAATTGTCGATAAAGTAAGTTTTATTGTTTTAACAAAAATTGCGAAATTAATCGTCAATTTAGGGTGTTGATGATCTCCAAACGGAAGCGGATCGTTCAGCCCAACGTTGTATTATCGCCTCATTACTGCAACAATATCCGAATTTGACGATAATCGGCGAGGAATCAACAACTAATTTCGAAGTACCAAGCGATTGGATTGTAACCGAATTGGATAAAGATGTAATCAACAATCAGTGTCCGAAACAATACGAATTGATTAAAAACGACGATATTGTCGTATGGGTAGACCCGTTGGATGGCACAAAAGAATACACACAAGGCCTATTGGAGCATGTAACTGTATTGATTGGTTTGGCGGTTAAAGGCCAAGCTATCGGCGGCGTTATCCACCAACCTTATTATAATTACAAACAAGGGGGCGATTCAATTGGACGTACAGTTTGGGGTATGAACGGTGTTGGTATTGGTGGTTTAAATGTAGAACAACCACCCAATGGCAAATTAATCGTAACGACAACACGATCACATTCGAATGCGTTAAATACAAAAACCATCGATAGTTTACAACCGGATGAAGTGATTCGTGTTGGTGGAGCTGGACATAAAGTATTGTATCTCAATTTTAATTATAATTAATTAAACAATAAATTTTTAGGTATTATTATTGTTGGAAGGTAAGGCTCATGCATTTATTTTCGCTAGTAACGGAACGAAAAAATGGGATACTTGCGGACCTGAAGCAATATTAACAGCCGCCGGTGGTAAATTAACAACAATACACGGTGATTGTTATCAATATGATAAAAATATTAATCATCCAAATGATCGGGGTGTTATTGCAACAGTTGATAGTGTCGATCACGCACAAATCTTATCAAAAATACCTCAAGACGTACAAAATTCATTCAAATAATTCCAATTTTTTTTGATCTTGAAATTCCTCTAATCCCCACCGCCACCATCATTGTGATAATTTTATTTTAATATTGATGTTGGGATGATTGTTGCAAGAACTTTATTTTAATTATAAATACAAATTTTATGTTATATCAATTGTTTAAATTTAAATAAATGTAAATTTTAACGGGGAAACTTACTGGAATTTCTACAATTTATCCCAAATTGTTTCATCTTCTTCGTTTAACTTTGGCCCGGCCTTTTCGCCGTTTCGTACCGCTACTATTTCGACCGTTATCGGTGTTGTTGTCGTGTTTTTTCGCTTGTTTCGCA
Source organism: Hycleus cichorii (assembly GCA_013841215.1). Classification (NCBI taxonomy): domain Eukaryota; kingdom Metazoa; phylum Arthropoda; class Insecta; order Coleoptera; family Meloidae; genus Hycleus; species Hycleus cichorii. The sequence continues at coordinate 8,012 of JACDRQ010000783.1, forward strand.
GCTTTCGGTTGTGGTACAGTACCGGGACGTTTCGGTACCAATAAATGTTGTTCAACTAGATCCGCTAATTTGCCTTGTTCGGCCAACATCGATAGAAATGTACAAATGAATTCGTCATAATTATGTGTCCGTCTACAATCGTCAATCTGTAAAATCAATTTGGTTTAGGTAAAACAATAATAGTGGTATTCTATAACTTTAATTAGAACTAGTATAGAGAGTATTGTCATGGTAACGAATCTCTATAAAGTTAAAGAATACAACTGGCATTTCTCACCTTATATTTGTTTTGTTTGTCGTTTTCATCTTTTAAATTAATCTCGCACATACAAATCTCATTCTCTAAATTCCTCAACAACGCTAATAGATCTTGTGGTGCAAAAGTGTGCGGTTCTAATAATTCAGGATGGTGTTTCTTTTCTGCAACAACAGTATCTCCATCACTAGTTTTAACACGAGCTACAGCACCACTGCCTGAATTTTTCGTATCATTTCCCTCTTTTTTAACTAAATATACAATTTCGTTTAATTCTATTGATTTATTTGGTAAATACTCACCATTCTTTTTTTCTTCATCCTCCTGTTCAGCCATACGGATTACAACGAATTTCTTAACATCTTTCGATGATGGACTCGGTTGTTGGGCTTGTGTCGTCCAATTCCACGATTGTGTTGGTGAATTGAACGCCGAACCAATCTCAGAAGATGTATCAGTACCGGAAGTACTCGGCGCTGGGGATGTTTGGATTGTTAGAGGCGTCGCATAGTCTAAAGGGCCTAAAGTTACTGCATTTTTCGGTGTTGTACTACTCGTATTGGTAATAGTTGTAGTACTAGGTATCGGAAAATTTTCTTCTTCTTTAACACCAGTACTACTACTAGGCGCGCTCTCTTCTTCATTGATTTGTTGATTGGTTGACGCCGATTCCTCATCTTTTTTATCTTTCTTCAACTTTACTAAATGCTTCAAAGCATCGAGTACTATTTGCCGATTGGTTTTCAACATTTTTAATTTGTGATGAATCGCTAAACGCCGATCGGGTACTACAGCCATTAGATTGAATCGAATTTCGCTACCTTCATCGCCAGCAGAGACGGCTAAACGATCGGCAATAACCGAACGAAATTTATCCGTCCATTGTTCGCCATCCGCCCACGGTCCATGATCGATTGGATACGGTTTCAAGCCGTCTAACTCAAATAAACGTCCGCCGATCGGTACGAAACTAACAAAATGGAAAGCTTCACCGGTGAAACGACCCGTAGAAACTCCACTACCTACAATCAAAATCTAAAATAACCCAATTATGCGGTGATAATGATTTTACTTTTGTCTAATCGTCGTTTGGCTTGGGGCATAGCGTGCGAATTGTGCGCCTTCGCCAATTCCGGCGTATTCCCAATAGCCCAGCCTTTATTCTCCGGCGACATACCGCGTGTATGTTGCCGTAAACGCTCCAATGTTGAGCCTAAGTGTAGATCGGCACAATTCAATAGAACGGAAACTAGAGCGTGTGTAGCACAACTATTCGGGACCATTTGTTGGGCAAAGAAGATCTCGTTGACAATCTCCTCGTCGCGGACGAACACTTCGGTCGGTTCAACTTTACGTCTAGATCGCCGCTCCTCCATCCATCGGAATAGGAATATAAAACCGTACACCGGTCCATCTAGGGGTTTGTGAATGTCGTAGATTTCCTCAACTTGTACGCCTTTCACACCGAAATCTTCTAACAGTAGCGAAAATAAGCCGGGATCACTCTCTAATTCTAGCCAACCCTCTGTAAGTTCTTTGATATCCACAGGCATGTTAGTAGAGTTGAAAATTGATTTTATTCGATTATTTAGAGCAAAATTTACATAATTTCATGTTTGTTGATTTTTTTAGAACGCCACTGACAAACGTCAAACTTTACATAACCTCAAAGTGACAACAATTTTGATAAAAATTACAAAATTTAGCCATCTAGATAATTTTTTGAAATATTTGTAAATACAACTGATAAAACTCGATAAAATTTATATTTTTATTAATAATTGGGGAATATAGTTTGACAGATTTCACATGATTTTGACAAGTGACACCTACACCGTTGCCGGATATATTTTCACACAATTCACCAAGTATTTTTAAATATAATATTAGGAAAATTTGACTCTTTATAAATATCAAATATGCATTCTCGTTATTTTTACTTAAATTTCCTTACAAACTTCTTTATTATTTTATTTATTCAACAAATAATTCAACACAAATCTCTAGATCTAGTAGAAACGATAAATTTGGCATCAACGCAACATAACCTCTATAACCTTTAATTTAGTTTAGCGATTAATTGGAAAATTCGCACAGAAAAATGCGAATAATCCGCAAAAACTTGTTGAATTTCGCTAATTTTATCGGAAAATCTAACAATTTCCAGGTACGCAATTTTGTAAAATTACTACGCAACGAACATGTAACGAAATTGAATGAAGAAACACTAACAGGCCGGATATTGAATTATTTAAATATCGATAAAGAAACGCCGATAAATCTAACAATAAATAGAAAACAAAATATCGAGAAATCGAGCACAAACGAATTAATCCGGCGTATAAGTTCATTAAAGAATCGTACAAATCAATCTTCTAAAATTTTACAACAATACGATACGGAATGTTTAGTGAGATTTTATAGTTTAAATTACGAGGAAATCTTCAAGTTTTTGAGTGTATTCATGCAAGTACTACCGAATCGATTAACTGAATTGAAATTCTATCAAATTGCCATCAACGAAATATCGAAATCGATCGATCGATTGAATAAAAACGAATTGTTACAATTGATTTTCTATATTGGATTGAAGAAGAAATCGCCAGAATCACGAAATTTGATTCGCAAATGCATGAAAACATTCGACCGGGATTTTATAGATAATCTAACAGTAGAAGAATTGTGTATTATTTGTAATTCGAGTTTTAAAACGAGTACAAGGATCGACAATCAATACTTTTTAGATAGAGTTCGGGATTGTTTAAACGACCATCTATTTTTATTAAAAGATACACCGTTATTTATCACATTAATAAAAACAATCCGGCATAATCGATATCAAGATGATAACTTGTTAAGTACAATAGCTTGTGGTGTTTTCTTTAATCAAACCTTAGAATTCTATAATTTCTCAGCGTTATGCCACATATTAGCGTTATTCGCCGATTACAACTATTACGATTCGAATATCGTTGAAAATTTCACAAATAAATGTTTAGATGAGTTGAAACAATCAAAATTTATATCGAAATTTACGCATTTATCGCAACAATTACGCGCCAAAGATATAAAACGTTTCCTGTGGTGTTTGTGCAATTTCTCCTATTTTAAACAATTAGAACGTGACGATTTCAAATCGATTATAATGCCAAAGATAATTGAACGCTTTGAAATGGGCGAATTTGATAACGATATTGATACTTTGATAGAAATCGTTTTGTATTTATGGATATTAAATTATCGCCCATACGAACTAGTGCCTTATATATTGACTGAAACAAATCAACAAATTTTACAAGGTATATAGTTTTAATAGTTGAATTGGTTATAAAATTGTTGGTTTTAGGGAAGAAATCCAAAACTAAAGAAAGACTGAATCTACTCCTATATTGTATATTTATTGAAGATCGCGATTTATTTGTTAAATTAAATTTAAAACCGATTCCGCCACAAAATCTACTACCGATTGATTATCATCTAAAACGGCGGCCTCTTTTGCAACGAGTCATGGATAATTTGAAAACGTTATCGAAACAATGCGATTTAAACCGTTTCGAGTACACTTACGAAATTCCATATATCAATATAGTTGGTATTACTGGATATCGAAAGAAAATCTACAAGACTGTATTTATTGAAATTTTGGATAATGTAACCAGTTTGAGGAATATCGACCATGATAATGTACCGATTGGTGTGATGGATTTGAAATTGAGACTGTTGGATCAATCGGATGAGGCCGTAATTGTGGTAATTTTTGATTGTTTTAGCGAATTTTCGTTAATTTTATCGTTTGTAAATCAATTTTGTATTGCAGTTTTCTTTATAAGTTAATCCTCGTGTATTTTGAAGAGGTAAAATTGCCTAATATCGGTGTTGTTAGTACAATAATCACTTCTTTGCTGTTAATTTCCTGTAATTTTACGATTGCTTTGTACCAATTGGATCACTTGTCATGGGGAAAGTTTGGATATCATCGGAAAATTTGAAATTTAAATCAACAATCAAACCCACGAGTATCAAGAAATCCAAACTTTCTCCAAAGATTTACTCAAATCGAGTCAATAATTGAACTTCATTAAATTCGCAGGTGCGCCAGGACGAGATCGAATCAATGACTGAATCCGAACTACAAGAAATGCTATACGATGAAATTCAACTAGTTTGTAATATTTAAATTTACACACCCATATCTCAATTTATCAGTATTTTGGAATGTTAACTAAATTATAAAACCAAATTAAATTTATTATAAACAATACGATTATATATAAAGCGACCCATCGGCTGGTCCTAAATAATGCAACGAAATCAAAATAACATCAATAATTGTCCAAACACCTAAACCACCGAAACTAAACAATTTACCGATACCTTCCTGCCAATGGCCCAAATAGAAACGATCAGCACCGAAACCGCCCAGTGTTATACTCAAGATTAAAGCAGTCGACCAACGATAACCTCCAGTCCAATTACATAAAACATTCTTACTGAAAGTTCGATGGCCTACAATTAATAAACAAATCAAATCGTATTCTCTAACTTTTTGGCGATTGATTACCATGACAATAGATGACTCGATCTCATTGTCATTGTAACAAATCGCCAAAAAGTTAGAGACAAACCTAGACACAGAATATCATCTCTGACTGTACAATTCGTGGCGTAATACGCTTTAGGCGAAGCGACAGAGTTACAATTCGCTTTTAAATCGCAGATATGCTCCCAAATTTCCGTCTGATAACAATATCGGCAAATCAATTCCTTATTAAACTGTCTAACACCCTAAAAATAATCGAATTATTATCGAATATTAGCAATTATTCAATTTCTGTACTTTACAATCGATCATCGGTTTCGGTTTACAAGTTGTAATAATTGAATTCCCATAAATACAATTAACGGTTAAATTACACTCAATACACGGTACAGGTAGATCGGAACAATTCGAATCTGTTGGACAATACAAGATCAAATCGGGTGTTGGTAGTTTCGGTGAAAATATCTCCTCATTATTGGATGGTGGTTCTTTTTTGCGCTCTTTATTCGGATGGTCCATTTCGTTATCAGCTAAATTTATGGTAATTTAATCGTTTAATAACCTAGCAAATTAACGAATTTTACCCATTTGAATTACAGTAAAATTGTTGATAATCAATGATAATAAAATAAAAGTAACTTGTCTTATATTTATATGTAAACATTGCATTTTTATTTATGTTTACAAACAACAGTTACGGCGATTTTGAGGTTAGGAAATTGACATCAAACTCCGCAACGTTGCCAACTTGTAATTTAAATCACACACAATTATTATTAATTTAAATTAATATTAGAAATAAATTAAAAAATTTTAGTATATTTTGTTTTTTTAATAATTATTAATTCAATTTATTTTAATTAACCAGTAAATACGCCTAGAATAGATGGTATAAGTGGATTATCCGTGCTGAAATTCGGGGAGAAATTCGAGATCTGGCAACGAGATTCTCAGGTAACCAACCGATTTGCCGAAATTCCCTAGTTTTGGCGGTAATATACACTATTAGTTTTACACGATCACACGTTTTACCGATTTTAACGAGAATTTGATCGTTTTTAAATGAAATTGTACGTTTTGTTTGTACACCAGTGTCTCCGTGTTTTAAAATTGTTTTATTAATGAAAAAATGTCAACGAAAACACCAAATTCGCGACGTTTACAACATACAACAGGATCGATTGTACGTGATTCGGTTAAACGCAACTTGAATCGCTCATTTAACGAATGTGACGATTTAAAAACCACTAATCAGGATGATTTAACTATTGTTATTAATAAAAAAACGAAAACGTGTCGTTTTAAATATTATTATTACGAATCAGTATCCGAATCTGATGATGATGATCCGAAGAAGTTGATAATTACAGGTAAACGTCGTGTTAAATCACCGCTTAAATATTCAGATTATGAGTACACGCCGAAGAGTCCCCGTAAACACGGTTATGAACCCACTGCAATTACACCAAAGAAAAACGATAGTGTTAATCGGACCCCAAGAACGCCACGTACACCGAAATTGATAAAAAATAAATTATTACAAACTAACTCGCCGAAGAATCATTTGAAATTGATTAAAGACGGCGTGATAACACCATCAATGCCAAAGAGGGATACTTTATTAACACCAAACAATACTCCATTATCGAAAACGAGGAATCGTCTACACGTCTCGTATGTTCCAAAACAATTGCCCTGTCGCGAAAAGGAGTATTTGGAGATTTTCAATTTTTTAAAAACGAAATTACTTGATAATTGCGGGGGTTGTATGTACATTTCCGGGGTACCTGGTACCGGAAAAACCGCCACTGTTAATGCTGTTATCAATCATCTTTTAGAAATGATTCGAAATAATAGTTTAGTTAAATTTGAATTTGTTAGTATCAATGGAATGAAATTAACAGAACCACGACAGGCTTACGTTGAAGTATTTGGATTATTATTAAAAATTCTTGTAATTTATTGATTTTAATTGTAGATTTTGAAACAATTGAGTGGTAAAACGATCGCTTGGGAACAAGCGCAGAGTATTCTAAATGATAGATTCACGAAGAAATCGAAACAAACAAAATCGCCGGTTATTCTTCTAATCGATGAAGTATGAAATTTTATAATCAATTTTAAACGAAATTAATTCGTTTTTTCCAGCTGGATATAATCTGTACGAGACGCCAGGACGTTGTTTATAATCTTCTAGATTGGCCGACTAAAACCAACAATCAACTCATCGTAATCACGATAGCCAACACCATGGATTTACCTGAACGGTACTCGAAAATTATCCAACTTTAATAAGGCTAATTGTGAAATTTCAGGCTATTAATGAATCGGGTAACAAGCCGTTTAGGTCTAACTCGATTAACATTCCAAGCTTACACTTATAAACAACTGGAAGAAATAGTAAGTCGTCGTTTATACGATTTGAACAGTTTCAATTCGGATGCAATTCAATTAGTTGCGCGTAAAGTCGCGTCTGTATCGGGTGATGCACGCCGGGCTCTAGACATATGTCGACGATCTGCCGAAATTGCCGAATCCGCAAACTCTAATAATTTAGTTACAATCAACCATGTCGATCAAGCTTTACGATTGATGATAACACAACCGAAAGTACAAGCAATAAAACATTGCACAACTATTGAGAAATACATACTACAAGCTGTTGTAGCAGAAATGGAACGTACAGGAATTGAGGAAACAAATTTCTGCGATATTTACCGTATTTTTACATCATTATTAACATTAAATGGTATTAAAACAGTTACAATAACTGTCGCTTTAATGACAATAGCACGATTAAGTTCATCACGATTATTGTTAGTTGATGCCAAATCTAACGATTTAGATCAACGGATTATTTTGAATGTTAGTCCAGATGATGTTTATTATGCGTTGAAAGAAGAATAAATTAAGCGATTTTAGCGAGATGCCGTTTTAAATAGATCAATTGCGCCTGGCTTTCTAGTTTAGTTAAATTTTTAACAATCGGCACCATTTGTGCTGTATGATTCTCGTAATTTGTCGTTTGTAATTTACGTTTTTGACCATAAATAACTTTACCATCGAATTCATCCATTGGTACTTTCATATTTGGTTCGATTTGTTGGATTGTAACATTCAAATGTTCCTCAATATCGGCTAAGAACTGTAAATTTATTTATTTTAATAACGCAATTAAATTGTTTTATAATAATTACTTGCGGTTCATTATACCAAATACAACAGCCTTTTTGTTCGATTAAATTTGTATTCCAACAGTCTCTACCGCGCGTTTTACACCATTGTCCATGGTACCAGACTTTTTCCGGTATTGTACTAACTAAACTTATAGCTAAACCCATACGTTCGGCCCGACCGACTCGTCCAATTCGATGGACATAATTCGATTTTTCATCCGGTAAAGTGACATTAATCATGAACGGTAGACCGGTTATATCTAAACCTCTTGCAGCAACATCAGTACAAATCAAGAATTTCACACCACCATTTTTGAATGTTTCCAAATTCATTTTACGTTCTTGCGGTTTACGATCACCATGTAAACATACACACGAATATTTATTTCTATCTAATTGTTTCAAATATTTCTCTAAATTATCACAATCTAATTTTGTACGGCAAAATATTATAGCACGATCCATTTTATGTTCATCGATGGCTCTAACACAATATTCGCCTTTTAACAATTTCACAGCTTCACTTAATGTTTCCGGTGTATTATTGCCAGGTTTTACATTATCTTGAGCATGGACACCATCGGTTAAAATATGACGGCGTAAATTATGCCATGAACGGTCTTTTTGTGGATCGACCATTACAACAACATGATGGACGGTTTCTGGTACGGAATCTTCACCTTTTAGATCGACCCATGTAGGGAAATGCATTAATTTCTCCTAATTACCGAAAAATTAATAAAAATTCTAAATTAAATTGAATTTAATTCAACTTACAGCCATTTTTTTGACTTCGAAAGCATGTAAAGTTGCACTACAAACAATCATTTGTAAACGTCGACCATCTTGTGTTATTTTCGGCATTTGTCGATGTAAACGTTCAATTAATTCAGTATAGCCTTGTTTTAATAAACCATCAGCTTCATCTAATACGAAAAAACGACAATTCGTTAATGATAAATAACCACCTTGTATTAAATCTTCTAAACGTCCAGGTGTACCAACTATTATATCAGCACCACGATTTTGTAATGTTGATATTTGATCTTTTACATTAACACCACCTATTACTAATAGATCACGAACAGTGGGATTATCTAAATATTTGTTAAATTTCTTGATTTGATTCGATGTTTGTTCGGCTAACTCCCTAGAAGGCTACACCAAGAAATCACTTTTAATTAGAAAATTAGAAAAATTATAAATACCTCGATTATTATAGCTTGTGGAGCGTTATTAACAATCTTTATAGTTTCACCAGAATTACCACCATTCGTATTTACCACAATTTGATCATGTGGTGCTGATTTTATCGGAATAAAACCTTGCGGTAACGAATATTTAAAGGGTTGATCACCGAAATTGAATGCCATTTCAGCATTCTAAATCCCACAATTTAATATTAATCTAACTAATTATAGAACAATTACCTTTAGTACAACAGCCGGAAAGAATGCTGAGTTTAAAATTTGTTTATTTATTGTAAAAGCAACACCTAAATCGACACCATTTTTCATGAAACGTATTTCACCATAATCCAAATTCAATAAACACGTTATTATATCATTCTTTCCGAATGGTTCTCCATAATTATCGAATTGTTTATTGTTTGATTTTTTACCGGTACCACCGAAACCGTAACCGAAACGATCTGTACCTAAATCTAGATTTGCACCCAATGTTGACCAACCAACCCGACAGAGACCCTCATCGATTACAGTCGCTTCAAAACCGTATTTACCGCTATTTTGTACGCCACGTGTACAACGAACACCGTGCCATTCGCGTTGTTCCCGCGATTGTACACGGAGACCATCTGGGGCGACAGCTAGGGCACTACCTCGATCTACCATCGACAACGTCCAAGCTGGCGCTAATCAATTATTTACAATTAACAACCGTAAATTAAACCAAAATTAGCTTACAAAGATTCGATGATGATTTGTTTAATTTTCCACTCTGGATATCTTTGAGGGTTTCCCAAACGATTTGAATTATTGGTAGACAGAAGGCGGCGGTTTTTCCGCTTCCAGTCTCGGCGGCCATCAGGACGTCACCACCGCCTAAAACTAGCGGAATACCCTCAGCCTGGATATCGGTGGGCAATCTTTAAAATAAATAAATTTACCAACAATTATAATTAACAATAACTCAACTTACGTCCACTCCATCTCATCGATAGCTTTAGCTATTTCTGGAAGAACCCCAAATTCTAACAAGAACAAATTAGCAATGAATTTTTAATATTTAGAAATACCCACCTTCGAAAGCGGTCATTTTTGGTTAATTATAACGTGAGATTTATATTTTTCTTCAATTTCTACCTAATATTTCCATCCACAAAAAACCGGTAGTTTGACAGCTAATTGACAGTTGTGCAGAACTATCAACACTACCAACTCTATCGAATAAAATCACTAAAATTAAAAACACTATTTTCAACATTTTAACGTGTTAAATTCGATTGGATTTATTTTAAAATCGTAGCGATAATAATAGTTGTTCCAGTACATATAACAGTAAAAAAATTAGAATTTACGTGATCTAGAGCATATAGTTACATAAATTGTCAATAGATGGCGCCTATATAATTTTCGCTATACTATTTAAAAAGAATTTTAAATCAAATAATAACACAAAAATTGCGTAATTATACGTGTCATCTTTCGAACAATTTACTAATTGATTGATGTTTATTTGATAGAAATAATCGAATATCTACAATCGAAAGATTGTAGATTTGGCAACGACAGATGTCGGTAATTAGAATTTCTTCCTTACCGACCAACAGTAAACTAACCTCTCTCAATTGTGTTTTCTTTGACGAAAATTTAACGAATTTTCGGGAAAATTCCGGGTAAATTACCACAATTAAATTTATTGATTATAAAATTAACCAATTTGTTTCTATTTTAGATATTAGCGATGGGTCGTGTCCGTACTAAAACCGTAAAGAAAGCATCTAAAGTTATAATCGAAAAGTATTACACACGTTTAACGTTAGATTTCCATACGAATAAACGTATTTGTGAAGAAATCGCAATAATACCGTCGAAACCTTTACGTAATAAAATCGCCGGTTTCGTTACGCATTTAATGAAACGTTTACGACACTCACAAGTGCGTGGAATTTCGATTAAATTACAAGAGGAGGAGCGTGAAAGACGCGATAATTTCGTACCGGAAGTATCGGCATTAGAGCACGATATAATTGAAGTTGATCCTGAAACTAAAGAGATGTTGAAAATGTTGGATTTCAATAATATAAGCGGTTTACAATTGACACAACCGACAACAAATACATTCAATCGACGGGTGTAAAATTGGAATTAAATTAAATAATTTGTAAGAACGGTCATTTTAATTCCTTAATCTTTAGTTTTAGGTGTATAAATGGTGGATGCTGTCTTTAAAAACGATAAAAATATATCGTTGTCTTTGTTGTGGGCTCGCCGCCACAGGTGTTCACAAATATACGAATCGAACTGTCCTTTAATGTGTTTCGTACGTTTTAAATGCGCTTTAATTGAATTCCAAATATAGACGTTCATGGTAGATTGTTCGTATTTTAGCGAATTAATTAGAGCTAAATATCGAAATTCGTCATCATTTAAACAATTGTAATACGGCCATAAACTCGATACAATCGTAGTTCCAGGCTTTATATATTCTCGTAGAATTTCCAATAGAGTTTCACTATTATTTTCATCGACAATCACGATGAAAAACTGATTTGAACCTCGTTCAACGCCGGCAAATACCCAATTACCGTCTAATTTAATCCGTTTGTTGTATTTCTCATTGGAGAATAATCCACCGTCTAATTCGACAATCCTATTAACACCCCCCAATTTGCTACTTTCTTGTAGACATAATTTAACGCAAGTTTCACGACATAATTTCTTCCATTCGCTAATCGGATAGCGTTCTCGTCTTGTTTCATTCATTATAAAATCATTGGAACATTTATACGACCATAAATAGATAATTTTCAGGATATCAGGCAGTGTTAATTTACTCTCGCTGAAAATCGAACCATTCCGTACACTTCTAGATAGATCGTGTGGATTCTCTTTGGTTCGTTTATGACAGACCCAGGCGTAACCATCGGATGTATTGGGTCGTTTATTGAGCACCATCGCCCCTTTACATTTCGGACATTCGTATTTATTTGTAATCAATCCGTTATCAATACACCAATCGATAATAGAACGTTTACCTTCCGCTTCTAAATCGTATAGGAATGTCAAATTGATTTTGGTTTTTTTCAATGATTTGTCTTTGATGAAGTGATCGGTATCGTTCAATTCGGTATCACTGGAGATGATGGTGATACTGTAACATTCGTAGGAGTCCTAAAAATTGGAATATTCAAGCGATATTGTAATAGATAATCGTTATAGGTACCGAGTATGGAATTTCGACAGTTTCTATGGCTTCTTGCATGGTAAATTGGGGAAATTTGTTTAAATTCCAGGCATGAGTCTAGTGTTAGGAAGACATTGTACATACTATAGTAAGTATAGTAACCTTAAAGTAGTTACAATAATATGACATTTAATTATGCAATGTTGCCACGATTAAGTAAATGTTAATTATTAAAATTAATTATTTTAACGTGAAATTTGATTTTATTATATTTTTAAAACAATTGAAAATTTTATAATTAAATTTACAGCTTGTTTATTATTATATAGCTCTTTTTTCCAATTTCTACAATTCTTTGACGTCAATCGAGCGAACCTGTTATAGTTTAAAATTGACTTGTCATTTGACGTATTACTAAACCGCGGATGTACTAATAAACAATGTAAATAATACGTTTCATTAAAAAAAAAACACGAAAATTTTGAATGCAATTCTAATTTAAGTTAAAACACATCGACAATAATCACTTAATCTGTTATTTAGTGAGATAATTTAAGTAGGTTATTTAAGTATGTTGTGATAACGGTCCGCGCTTTAATTATCGTCTAGAATCTGCAGATTATGGAATTCTCATATTTTTATTTATCAATATTTTTATTGTTTGTGAATTAATAACAATGAAGACTACACCGATTCCATCTGGAGATGAAATTTGGTCGTCCAATGACGATCTTCTATCGACTGAGGTATTAATTTTGTTCAATTTTAGATTGACCTCAATATAGATTTAACGTTTCTTATAGGGCTGTTTACCGGATATTGGTAGTAGTCAAGTATCGTCAATTCTATCGACTTTAGATAATCCGAACGAACGTACCGAAACAACAGAGACATTGCCACCAGCTTCGATAATTCAACCGTCCCAACTTCCCCAAGAAACGACACCAGAAGAGAGTGATACAATCGATTCGAATAAAACACAAAACAATTACGTTATACTAAAAGATAATGGTATAAATTGTGGTAGTAATGATGGTAATGGTAGGAAAATAAAGAAAGATGATAAGTGTAATTTGAATGGCGATAAGAATTTCGAGAATGTTCTATATTTTGTGTGTAATTTATGCCCGTTTTTGTGTACGAAAAATACGAAAATCACCGAACATTTAGAGAATGCCCATAAGAAGAATAAAACAGTAAGAAAGATGCCCCATTTAAAATGTCCAGCTTGTAATAATGTTTTTACCCATAAAATGTCGTTACGTTCCCATCTATTACACGATCATGGTGTTGGTAATTCCGATTTAAGTCTAATTGTACAGGCTGTTGTCTACTATGCGAATAAAGCCAAGAATAACGACAATAAAACCAAATTAAAGAAAACCCCAATTGTTAATTCGAATAAGAATAAAGTTAAAGAAATCGAAATGAATCGTGAAACTGAATCGAATATCGCTAATACGTCTGATATTGGGGCGACAATTATCGAGAAAGAATCGGAACAACCAGTAAAATTACCACAACCGACAATACAAGAAGTACAAATACCAATACAGCCTTCTGGATTTAAATTCAAGAAAACGCACAATTGTTTAGTACCTTTATGTAAAGTACAAATGCAAAGTATCGACAATTTAAATTATCATATGAATTGTCATAAAGACACCGGTTTTGTCTGTTTAATATGCAACGAAACTGCCAATACTTGGCGACAATTGAGCAGTCATTTGTGGCGATTCCATCAACTCGATATGGAGTTGTATTCGTGCGATCAATGCGATTATAAATCGGTTAGTTTAGCCAAATTGAATAATATCCATAAATTGATACATAGTAGTATAAGATCGTATATTTGTTCGGTATGTAAGAAAGGCTTTAAAAATAGTAAACAATTAAATAATCACAAGACAATACACAAGAATCGATTGAATCGAACGAAATTTACATGCGAGATATGTTCGAAAACATTAGCCGATAAACGCCAATTAAAAGTCCACATTAGTATGGTACATGAGAAGATTAAACCGTTTTCTTGTAGTTTTTGTCCGTATAAAGGATCGACGAGGAGTTCGCTCAAGATGCACATCCGGCAGCATACAGGTCGGTAATTCTAATTCGTTCAAGTTTAAGGCAGTTGAATTGATGATCAATTTCCAGGCGAGAAACCGTTCGCTTGCGATTCGTGTTCGTACACATCGTCCGATCATAATTCGTTGAGACGGCACAAATGGCGGCACACCGGCCAGAAACCGTACAAATGTTCGTATTGTTCGTACGCTTGTATACAGAGCAGTACGTATAAAGTGCATTTGAAAACGAAACATCCCGGCCAAGAGAAGGATCTAATGTTCACCTGTACGGATTGCCAATTTCGTTCAGTTAACAAAGAAATGTTCACATTACATATGGCGACAGTTCACAATCAAAAACCATAATTTTAATCAACCTCATTGTTTTATATAAACACCAATAAAATCTTTAGTATTTTTGATTTCTTGATAGGCGTACAAGAGCCAATCGGTATTACCGAAATCAACACGGAAAGGTTGCGGATCGGTGTAACGGCCAGCTCCAGATCCTGGCCCTATTATAAAAACCAAATCGCCACCATAATGCTGGATATAATCACGGAAACTATCACCATTATTGAAATAACAGAACAATAGGGCATAATTTGGATTCAAGGTTTCATCGAATGGTAATTTGGGGAAGTATAAATCGATAAATTGCGGATTTGAGTATCGACTCGACCACCACTCTCGATTGATCTCGTAACCGACAACAGGTAAATCTACAAATATCCAACTATATTTAAATAATTAGTTAAATTAATTAATTAATTACGTAAATACTGCATTAATATCCATTCAAGTAGACCACAACCACACCCGATTGATATAATTCCACTTTTATTAAACGAAACTAAGTTGGTTTTAATGAAATTCAGATTAATTTCTTCCGGCCATACCCACAGTAATTTTCGGGCGGTTAAATTATCCGAATTTCG
>JACDRQ010000784.1:0-19770 GCA_013841215.1 Hycleus cichorii
TAGTAGATGGTCACGTGATGTAAACAATGCAAGAAATTTTAAATCTTAACCTCAATATTTATTTGCGACCAGTAAGTTGTACGTTGTTGGTTTGTTTTTAAATTTTTCAATTTTTAATTGCCTGTGATTCTTCACTTAATATTGTATATTTATATTGTTTATTTGTATTTGTGTCGCTTATTTGTGTTTTCGATCAATTATTTTGCATTTGGTCGATTATATCGATTTTTAATCGATTATATCGAATTTTCTTATTTGTCGCTGTTTTAACTTACAATTAGTAATTTCGTATTTTATTTGCTATAATGGCGAGTTCGTTTGATAGTATTGATGGTGATATTGATAATGATAACATGTAAAATAGTTTACAAAGTTAAATTATAGCTGTATGTTAAATTCGTTGAAATTTTAAATTTGGCGCCATTATAGTTACGTCTAGTAACTTTTCTGTCAAATGAGAAATTCAATTACCTCCGTGTACCGAGTATACTAGTTTTTTGATATTTTAATTTAAATATATTGAATTGAGCTACCATTAGCTACGAAATGTCAATTTGACACCGACCTAACCTATGTTTAATCGTGTCACGTTCATCTCCAGATTTGTTGGATTATTTCGAAAAAATTCGTTAATAATGAACAAAATTACCGGTAAACCGTCAAAAGTCGCACAAAATACCATAACGACACCTATTTCACGTACCACTACAACAATTAAATCAAATAATTTAAATTCCAATGAAACGTTTAAAGTATTACACACACCGGTGAAGAGTGCCAGTGATAAGAAAGAATACAGGTAACCACGATAATTCAACCAATTGTACAATTAATTCGCATTATTTTAGGGTTATTCAATTAAAGAATGGTCTAACAGTATGTCTAGTCTGTGATCCATCACCTATAGACGAATTATCAGATAGTGATAGTGAAAGTAGTAGTGACGATGATGAATCGATGTCCGATGATGAGTCGGGGGGCAAACCTGCAGATTCTGATTCAGAATCGGATAATGAAAGTACAAAGAAAGAAGAAGAACAGAAAATGGTAAATAATTTTATTGGATTGATTCGATTAAATCAAAAAATTAACAAATTTAGGCGGCTGCAGCTTTATGTGTGGGCGTTGGTAGTTTCAGTGATCCCAAAGATATACCCGGGATGGCGCATTTTCTTGAACATATGGTCTTTATGGGTAGCGAAAAATACCCAAAAGAGAACGATTTCGATTCATTCCTTTCTGTAATCGTTCACAATTTCTTTATTATTCATAGACATTTATGTTGTAATTTTTAGAGAAGAGGCGGTAGTGATAATGCTTCAACTGATTGTGAAGTAACAACGTTCTATTTTGAATGTTTAGAGAAGCATTTCTATAAAGCTTTAGATAAATTTGCACAATTCTTTATAGCACCGTTAATGTTGCGAAATTCAATTGAACGTGAACGTGAAGCTATCGAATCCGAATTTCAAATGGCTCTACCATCTGACACACATTGTAAAGAACAATTATTGGCGAGTTTAGCAACAAAATGCAGTCCGGTTAATTCGTTTAGTTGGGGTAATTTGATAACATTACGCGATAATATCGATGAAGATAAATTATATGAAGCTGTACATGAATTCCACAAACGACACTATTCAGCACACCGTATGACGTTAGCTTTACAAGTAATTTAAAATAAATTTAAATTAATTTAATTTAATAATTTTAAATAATTATAGGCCAGATTACCGATGGATGTTCTACAATCGTACGTTTTGGAATGTTTCTCGGAAATACCGTCAAATAGTCTACCACCCGATAATTTTAAACAATACGGAAATGTCTTCGATACGCCTGAATTTAAAAGGTTGTATTACGTCAAACCAGCTCATGATTTACGACAAGTTGAATTGAGATGGGCTCTACCATCGTTGTTACATAAATATAAAAGTAAACCACACCAATATGTTTCATGGTTGTTGGGTGATGAAGGAAAAGGCAGCTTATTATCGGTTTTACGGAAAAAGTTCGTATTCTATTCCCTTATTGTTTGTTATAAATTATAAAAGAGCTACAAACAATGCCCGTAAATAGAGGTAAATTCCTCTAGGGGATGATTACCCTTGTATTGCTGACCTTTACTAACTGTACTTGACATTAACGGCAATAATTACAGTGTTCTTTTATTTTAAAAGAATAGTCTTAAAATTTAATAAAACCGTTAAAGTCGCTGGAATGTGAACGTAGGTCGTAACTTAGTGCAATGAATATAAATTTAAAACATGCTTGACCAAAGCTTATGTCTTTGTGATTTTGTTTTTGGTTTATTTCTGTTTTAGAGTTTGGGTATTGAGTATGGCTACCGGTAATGGTGAAACAGGCAGTGAACACAATTCAATGTACGCTTTATTTTCAGTAAATATGTCGCTAACATCTCAAGGTTTACAGAATTTAGATAAAGTAATCGAATATGTCTTTTCATATATAAATATGTTGAAGAAAATCGGACCACAAGAACGTATCTTTAATGAAATTAAAACCATTGATGAGACATCATTTCGATTTGCAACAGAAGAGACACCAGTTGATTTCGTTGAAGATTTAGCTGAATCAATGCAATTCTATCCACCTAAAGATTATCTAACCGGTGCCGAATTAGTCTCCGAATATGATCCTGAAGTAATAAAACTAACAATTAAAAATTACTCGATTATAACAATAATTTGTAGGGTATAATGATGGTTTTGGATCATTTAAAACCATCAAAAATGAATATAATGGTATTGTGCGATCAATTACCAAATAATTTACAATACGATAAAAAAGAGAAATGGTTCGGTACCCAATATACAGATGTAGAAATAGCGAAAGAATGGTTATTAAAATGGGAAAACGCGAAAATTCACCCGGATTTCTCAATACCACCACCTAATATTTATTTAACGAATAATTTTACAATCTTACCGGACATTGATCACAATCCAGAATGTCCTCAAAAACTAATCACTAATAATTTTGGTGAATTATGGTATCGGCGTGATCAAAAATTTAAATTACCGATAGCTTATTATTATTTCTTGTTAGTTAATCCTAAAGCTGTAACGACACCACGAAAGTATTTATTGTTATTATCGTCAATATTATTGTTATATTTTGCAATTTTAGTTCATTAATGATTGATTTTTTTATAAATTTGTTACAAATGGAGATGATTGAAGAAGCTTATCCGGCACAAATAGCCGAATTAAATTATAAATTGCACACAAATGATAGGGGGATTGTATTGAAAGTATCCGGTTATAATGAAAAATCACCAATTTTAATCGATTTAATCACAAAACACTTGGTTTCGTTTAGTGATCATCTAACTCCGCAGATGTTTGAAGCTGTTAAAGATAAATTAATGAAACATTTCTATAATACTCTATTGAAACCATCAACGCTAGCAAAGTATTAATATAATTCTGTTTAATAAAAGTTAAAATTGATTATTTTTAGGGATGTCCGATTGAAGATTCTTATCAATAATTATCATTCATTATCGGAGAAATACAACGAGATGTCTACGGTTACATTCCAGGAGATGCGGCAATTTTCCAAAAATTACACCAAAAATTTGTATGTGAAATCACTAATTCAAGGTAACATCGATGAAAAGGGCGCTAAGGATATTTTCAATAAATTCACGAAGGTTCTAAAATCGAATACTGTAACGAAATCCGATTACCCTAAAGTAATTTCGATTTTCGTGCAATTACTTTAAAAATTAATCAATTATTTTACAGTTTCAAGTGTTACAACTACCAAAAGGCCACTCGTTGTGCCGTTTAGAATCGTTCAATCGAAACGATTCGAATTCGATTGTAACCAATTACTATCAGGCTGGAACTTTTTCAGTTAGAAACAGTGTGATAATTGAAATGATTATGGTATTATTATCAATCAAATTGAGCCCATTTATTTAAAATTTGCACGTTTTAGTTGATCATCCAGGAGCCTCTTTTCGATACGTTACGCACAAAAGAACAACTAGGCTACCATGTGGATTGTTCAATTCGCGATACGTACGGTATTTTAGGCTATACAATTACTGTAAATGCTCAAGCTACCAGACATACAACCGAACATGTCGATAAACGTATTGAAATATTCATTGAACAAGCTACAAGAATTTTGGCGAATATGTCGGAGAAATCGTTTGAAGAAACCAAAAAGAATTTGATTAAAATTAAACAAGTATCGGATGTGCATTTGAAAGAGGAAGTCAATCGAAATTGGTCTGAAATTGTCGATGATGATTATCTGTTTGAACGTTTAAAACTAGAAATTAAAGCCATTGAGCAGTTGAAACGGAACGATATTGTGCAATGGTGGCAAGAATATAGTAAAAATAATAATGAGCATTTTAGAAAGATTAGTATACAAGTTGTTGGTTTTGATACGAATATTGATGAAATGGATAAACAACAAGAAATTGTCCCGAAAGGTAGTTCGACTTTAGAGCAAAAATTGAGTTTTATTTTTATTTTTGCAGATCATAAATTCTCTTTGAAATTGCTACCCGATAAAAAACAATCAAAAGGAACGCTTGTAAAGAACATAAGTGAATTTAAATCGAGTTTAGTTTTGCATCCAGTAATTTGCAAGTGCCTGAAGAAGAATTAAATCAATGATAAAAATAATTATTGTCTTTTTAAAACCTTTGAATCCTGATTTATTTCAGAAAATTGAATCAAATTTACCGCAATTGATTGTGTGCTCTATCACCATAGCAACAAAACAATTGAAATTGTACAAGTTTCTTATTTTTATGTATTTATTTATTTATTTATTTATTCGTTCAATTATAAAACAAAATAAGAAGAGTAATTCTGCAAGTTCGTCTAATTTCATTTTTAATTATAATAATTTTTGATGCATTATTTATGCTTTTCTTTTGTGATAGAAGGCTTGGAGACAATTGAATTAACGTGACAAGTGGCGCGATTTTTTAAATAATTAAAATTTAATTTCACATTTACAGTAGAACGTTAAATCGATATATGGTAGCTTTTATAGTTTGTTATTGAAGGAATAATTAATGGAGTCTGTGAACTGCACTTAAGTCCGATCGATTGTCGCCTAGTAACTCCGCCAGTCATGTCTATCAACACAAAAATTCAAGTTGACTCAATTTTGAAGTTGTTTACAATGATTTAATTTTATTTTCTTTATATTATCAAATGATTTTTACAAATATTTTTTAAATTTTCTTGATTATGTCGTGTAAGACTTTTTTCCTACAGGTAGAACTCGATGTACAAACTGTAAGTGATCGATTTTCGTTGAAACATCCATTTATCAATTTCTTATCTGTTTAGGTGTCTTGTCCAGGTGTATGGTTGTGTGCAAATGGTAAAGTTTCATTACAAATTTATTTGCTGGATTCATGTGTTCAAACCAAAAGTCATAAACCATTATTTCCGATAAAAATTAATGAGAAATTCGTGTTTTATAAAACTTATTCAGTAAAGCATCGTTTAAATGTACTACAAAAAGAATTAAATCAAGAATATGTTTATATAGAATTTATACAATGGCAAAGTTGTGAGATTGGAACGGTATTGGCAAGATTTCAAACAACATTAGATGAATTATTGTATCCGACAACAAAATCAGGCTCGATTCCTGGTACGGATATTGATCTACTAATGGAGCCAACTAAATATTATCCTGTAATATCAAATATTCGATGTAATTATCGTTAATTGTGGTATGATTTTAGGGTAAAATTGCCCCAAAGATTGAAGTCACCACGAAAACAACAATCGATGAGAAAATTTGCGCGTGCAATCAACCAAACGCACACATCATCAATCCGAAAATTCTATCATCGACAATCACTAAACCGATTATGAATCAACCACGTAAAGTTTGCCATTCGATCGGCTATAGTCGCCGGAAATTCCCATTAAAAACGCTAAAAAGACCACCGTTCCGTTATCGTAAAGCCGATGACAATTTGATATTCCGAAAACCACAAGATGATTTCACCATTTTTAATCAACAACAACGCAATGATAATAAAAATATCGGAAAGAATACGAAATTATCGAACACTAAATACGATTGTTGTACGATCTGTTCGAAATATCACGGATATTTTCGTTTACCGATAACTGATACGAAGAAATCGAAATGTTGTGATTGTTCCGAGAATAATCAACGATTTCCAGTAAATGATTTTAAAAGTAATTGTTGTTATTGTGATGTTAATGGGAATATTAATGACAATGATATTGACTGTGATTGTGGTGATGACAGTGAGAAAGAGGAAAAAGCTTCAAGATTAGCGGAACAATTGCATAAAAGATTGAACAAAACGTTCGAAACTCTAGCAGAATCTGAATGTCGTTGCTTCAATCAAGACGAACGCGTGTAAGTAGGTGTTTTGTTCTTTCTAAATGTTCATTGTATTGTGGGGTATATTTGGATTCACTTCCGTAACTTGTAGTAAACGGACATGGGAAATGAGAATTTACGGATATACATTTCCGTCCGTATGGCTTTTATATCGTATTGTGTGTATTGAGGATTTTTAACGTAGCTGCATACATTCTGTCTCTATATTGATTAAGTTTTCCTAATTAAAATTCATAGGTTTAATTGTCTGTTTAACAAGAACATTTTTTTATTATCCGGATATTTCATTTCCTTTCCGATTTTATCAATTTCCAACATCAAAACTGCTACTGCAGCATGATTTATAAGATTTTCGAACTCATAAACTACAAATTTGCATGGAGCCATGAAAACGTATGTCGATCTTTGATTGCTCTAATTTTATACTAAATAAAATGCAACCGACCAATTCAGACGTATGTCGTTTGCCTCAATCGCTTTCCACGTTTTCCAATTAAAAATTCGATTTTATTAGAATCTTTCCATTCGAACGATCAATTGTGTTTATTTTAAGAATGTCTTTAGATAAATCTAACAATACTGTAAAGATACCGTATGAAAGTCTAGCGATAAGAGAGAACAGAAAAAGGAACGAATAAATAAACTGATATTATGCAAAAATATTTATGTTAATAATATTGGAAAATGTAGGTGGTATCTTTCAAGAAAAATACGTCACGAAGTGTAAATTAAATTGCCCAGGTACGTTTCATTATTTTTTCCTCTTCTTTATTGTGGCAATCGAAACAAATGTGGGTGTAAATTTCGCAAACTTTCTGTATCGGTTTGTAATTTTTTATTGTTTCAAAATTTCCAGATGTTCTCCACGTATTACTTCAACACCAGATTGTGATAAAAAATGTCTTGCTAAATTCTATTTGGATTTACACAAATTTTATGGAAATCTGTACGAACAAGCCCAAAATGCAAGCAACAATAACAATACAATAAGGTGTTCATCAAATTAATCAAACACACACAAGAATGATTAAAAATAAAACGATCAATAGCAAATTGTGTATTTTATTTCGCTATAGGGACGATGATGAAATCGCACCACCACCCCAACATTTCGCTATAATGGTAGGGCAATTTTGAAAAGGTCAACGCTGGCATCATATCAAGACAATCATCAATTTATGATGACGGGTCGGTAATGACGTCAACCCTAATCGCGAATGTCTTTGTTTTATTTTTTCATCCCTCTATTGTTCCAACCGTCTCCCCAAGGTTCGTGTTTAAAACAATTCAACACCCACGCGACATTTCAAACAAACCCCCTTTTACCCGACCACCGTGTACAACTAAAAACAAAAAAACTTCAATAACAAATAGACAACGACATACGTGCAGAAGAAACATTACAATTTTTGTAGTGTTAGACGAACGTAATAAACGGTAGATACGTGTATTACTTGATATACACACAAGAGAGTCTTCATCAATGAAATGACGTAATTGTTGCGCGATTGGTTGGAATCGTTGTGGACACGTGACCGTTAGCCAATTGAATTGCATCAAGACTGTCGATTTTTATACAACTCAAAAATAGTTTGAACGGCCAAAATTTCGAGTCCTAACACTAGATAGCGCCACTACCGTACAAATTTATTATAAATTAATAATACAATAATTGAGTCAATTTGTTATAAAAAATGGAATAAATCGAGCAAATTATTAAGAGTATTGTTGTTTTGTAGGTAAATTTGTGGAGAATAGTGGCGGTCTCTTTTGGTAGGTCTCGGAATTTTCCACGTGTCTCTTGATTGACTCGATTTTGTTTCATATTTTCGGCCGGCCACCACCACCACATCATTCCGAGTTTAGACGGTAGTGTTGTTGGATGTTCAGTTTAATTAAATAGCGTCTTTAGACTAAATTTTTTTTGTTTTTGTTTATTTTTCATTTTTATGAATGCTTCTTTTCGCGTTAAAATGAAATAAAATGACAGTAATTCGTGCTAAATTCGTATGTATGGAATTTACGTGATTGTTGCTATTAGTCTTAGAATTTCGAATTAGTTTAAACAAGTATTAAAGTGTCCGTGTGTATGTTTACGTACAAGTTGCGATAACCGTGTGGTTTCCTTAATTAATTATTTAGGATAATTGTAATTGTAATTGGGAGGAAAATGCCAATAACACCCGATTGTTGCGATTACGATATTGTATCAGCTGAAGGTTTATTATCATTGTTGAGGAATGAATCGAAGAATATTGTTATATTGGATTGTCGTAGTTCGATAGAATATGGGGAATCGCACATACGGGATGCTGTAAATTTCTCGATACCATCGATAATGTTGCGTCGTTTAGCCGCTGGTAAAATTGATTTAGAATCAACGATCAAATCACGTGAATTAAAACAAAAAATCTGCAATACATATAAAGAGAATTTATTTATACTTTATAATGATTTAGCTGGTGTACAACAACACCAAAATGATTCAGTGTTGAATGTTTTGTTTCGACGATTGACGCAAGATGGTTGCCGTGTCGTCTGTCTTGAAGGTTAGTTTTCCAATTCCCATAAATTTTATTTTATTTTATTTTAAATTTATTCCCAAATAAATTAATATTCAAACAAAAAAAAAAACATAAAACAATATTGAATTTACAAGTGTTTAATAAATTAATAAGATTTATTAAAAAAAATCGAATCTAGTGGGCGTTGTTATGAGACGAACACGTTTTTGTTTCACTATTGTTTTGATCCACAGGTATATAGTCGACCAACTAAATATTGAAAATTATAATCTTTTCAAGATAACACAATTGGTTGAATATAAATTACAATTCGTATACCTCTTTCTCTTTACAATTCCCATTGAGAATACATTTTTATAAATTAGTGTGTAAATTTTCATTCATTACCAATATAACTAATCTATCCATATAAACACTTATAGATCTAGTGATTCATGAATTCGTTCGTGTTTGTTTTTTTTTTTTTTTTGTTTTCGGTATTAACGTAAAATCATTCATAAGAAAAACAAAAGACAACTATTATAATTACTTGATTGTGTAGAGTAAATTACAAAAAAATAATTCGTTTCCGGTATTTGATGTTCTTCCTTTTTTCGGTCTTTGTTTCATCCAAAGGATATCCTCTTTACGGGACAATTATCTTTGTCTGTTTTTATTTTTATTTGTAAAAATTCTTAGAAAATTAATCGTATTTCCTTTACAATTAAACCTGCATGCATCTTAGAATTTTAATTTCAATAGAGAAAGGAGAAATAATAAAACACTAAACGTAGACACATTGATAACAATTAATACAAACAAATGTTTAATGAGTTTGACCTTGTTAATTCTATTCAATGAAAATGATAACTTTAATTTTCTATTATTATCAAAACACACTTGTGTTACGGAAAATTTCTAAAAACAAATCTGTTATATAAAACTTTACACGTGGCTATGGCTTTAGATACGTAAGCTCATTACTTGATTCATACTACTTGTTGGCGTATTTTTCAACAGAAATTCAGTTTAGAATATACGGAATTGCAGGCTTTTGTTTGAGACAAGTGAATTTTGGACAACTTGACCCAGTTTAGTCGAGTTGTTTAAATGAAAATAGATGGCTATAAGATACTTAATCAAAATAAGAACAATAAAAAGATAATGGCAATCTTGTTTATTGTTAATTAATTGTCTTTTTTATATTTGATTAGGTTTTATATTTCATTGACTCACCCTTATTTGAACAATTATTTTGTAATAAAATGATAATAATGAGCAATATCAGTAGTTTTTAGATTTGTTTTTAATACATGTGTAAGTTTTATTTTTAATGAATGATGCACAGTTTCTATTTTAAAGATTGTTTTTTATAGGTGTATAGAATTGAGGTTATTTTATGAATGAAAGTTGATATTTAATAATGAATCATTGTATACATTTAGAATATTTAGAAAAAGAAATGGATTTAATTAATGTAGTTCAAAAAACAATCATAAATATTGATGAATAATTGACAAGATCAAAGGTTATTTTCTAAAGGCAATCCATTTATGATTTTTTTATCATTTTTATCATGTTTGCTTTCAAATTCTAAGGGAATATTTTTAAAGATACACAATTATCTATTTTTAATTTAAATATTTCAACTTTTATCCTTGTTAAACTAATTGAAACATTGTGTTTATGAAAATCGAATTAAACTAATCAATGTATTTATAGTTTGTACTTTCTATACTAGTAGTAGTATTTTTATTTCTCACACTTTACGTTTCATTATTCATTTTCACCAAACTCATTGAGCGTTTGATCATTCGGGTGTGTCTTACACGTGAAAAATTTTTGTTTTCTACCTACAATCTAGTTCTAATTATAAATGTCTGGAATAAGTACGTGTTTTTTCATGTGGCAACTTTTTTATTTCTGTTTTTTTATAGTAGGAAAGTGGTGAAAATTGTAAATATTAAAGCAAACTTGAATGTTAAACACACCTCTTTGGAGAAATATAAAAACCTCTTCGATAATGATTCATAATTTGTGAATCAGAGTTTAGTTTTTGCACCAATATGTCTGATAAAAGTATAAACCACGATATTCATTCATAAAACCGATTAAATCAAGGTTTTTTTGATAATTTAATTTAAAGAAATTGTGACGAAATTTGTCTGAATTTCCTACTATAGACGATTTAAAACCGTAATTTACCAACAAATTGATGATTTATGAGGATGATAATAAATAATTCAATTGAAATCGGCTTATAGCCGTCTAACAATTGTATGAGGATATTAGTTAATCATTTTGATTTAGATAAAATCGACGAGTATTAAATCATACCTTTCAACTATATTATTAATTATTAATGAACTTTAGTGATGGTCTTTAACGAGTCTACAAAGCTTATTGTAAATGGGGGGGTTTAAAACCCTTTTCAAGGTCGCCCTTGAAAGTCCTGTTACGCTCCTGTTGAGGGCAGACGTAGGCGTTATAACATCACAATCTGCCCACGCTCGTATTTCCATTACACCCACACATAATATAAAATGATTCTGTTTTATATAGATTTGAATTGGTGGTTGGTCGGTCGATCATCCTATTTGTTCTACTCCTCGTCTTCCACTTCGTCTTGCTTATTCTCTATTATTATTTTTATTATTATAATCCTGTCTGTCTCGATAGCTACCGTTTTTCTTTTGCTATTTAGTACTTAATAGGGTTCAAAATACAGGGGTATAGTGATATTTCATTCCACAAATTGATTACATCGAGAGAGTATTTTCCCAATGAAAATACTTCAAAAAGTACTTTGTGCACTCTTTAGTATAATCTATAATTATACTTATATCTGTAGGTACATGATTTAATTAACGATGTCAATGATCTTTGCATTTAGATAATAAAACAATAGTTGCATAAAGTTGAATAGTATGCAATTTAATTCTGTAGGCGTTCAGTGTGGTGGTGTTGTCATGATCTTAATAGAAATATTAACACCCTGATATTAATTTAGACGCATTGTTTTCTGTCTATTGAAATTTTAACAATTGAAACTTTTAATTATGCACTTTAATGGTGTCAGTAGAAAATGTTACAATTAAAATGCAAATCTAGGTTCCAATTTTTCTTGATTTTTGCTAACTAATCGGTTAAAAGAGACAATTTCGCTATTTTTAATTGTTTGAAGAGATTTTTCTAGTTAAAGTATAAATTTAAAAACCATTTCAACTTGAATTTTCACTTTAAATCAAATTTTAAGCGTCTTCCTTAAAATACGAAAATCCCTTTTTATGTTCCAATATTTGAAATTTGGTTTGCAAACAATACGAGAATAGAATTCATAGGTAATTCTAAATAGCGTGTAAAGTTGAATGTTAAATAACATTTTCGGCTAGTGAGTAAGTAGCTTTGATGCATTAGTGTATAATTCCTAATTAATTACACATTTAAATTCCCCATTATCAAAATGAGTTGTATGTATTTAATATTGGAAATTTCATTAAAATTTATCAAAGGGAAACTTAATTCCAGGAGAACTACAGCATCTCTAGTTTCATTTAAATTTCATCAATAATTTACAGTGTAAAAGTTGATTTTTCTTTCTTTAACGAGTCGATACTGCTGTATTCTAATGTTTTATTTTTGTTTTCATTCTAACTAATCTTTATTTAATGAGGTATTTAATTGAAGATTCTATTCTAAATTGAATATTAGTGAATAGTGTTTAGATTATATCTTAGTGAATCGTTTTTTAAACGAAAATTACAGAGAATATTAGCTATAAATAATGTAAAAGAAGTTTGTATATTTGAACAAACATGTGTATGTTTCTCGTTAAAACGAGAAATCTATAATCAAATATTATTACATCGTTTACATTTAAACCGGAAATCATATTTACCCATCATGATTTCCGTTCATATCTACATATGTATGGTATTTCTTTACAATTGTACCTTGATTTGGCCTCTTATGGGAATAGAATTCAATCAGAGAAACGAGGCAATTGATTATTTTTCAAGTATTGATAACAATTGTAAGAATTGTAAATGGAACAATTCGTTAGATTTTCAAGAATTGTATCAAACTGTCGGCTATAAATTCTTAAAGGCAGAGGTCAAATGGCAAAAAGCATAAAAAAAATAATGCCACTTATAATCTTTCATTGTTGTTTGGTCAGTTTTCAGTTATCATATCGAATTAGATGAATGATTCATTAATTTTCTCGTCTTTAATGATTGTAATTATAACATAGTTGGAATATTTTTAATTGAAACTAATTTTTTGTGTCTTGCAAATTGAACAGGAAATTGATGGTATAATTGAATATTTTAGAGAAAGTTTATATAGAAAAATAAACGTATCGTCTCTATATTAAAATAAAACGTATACCGGATTTTTGTACAACGTTATTTATTTATTTTTATAACTGACAGGACATCCGGTACTTGAATCGATTCACCCATACAAAAAACAGTTTTATCGTAAATCATTGAAATTGAACAAATTGTTTACCTATTAGCGGATTTTCGTTATATTTGTTATCAGGTGCTCACATCCCTCTTATGATAATAATTTTATTATTTTTTTAAATAGTCCAATTTCCGGTGTTTGTCCATTTAATTTTCCGTTATCATTATTGATAGTAGTTCAAAAAAATTTGAAAGGGGCCGANAAACTAATAACTTCCCTACCCTCCGGTCGGGGAAGTTAAAAAAGAAGTTTAGTTTTCGTGCCTACCCTTGGAAAATGTGGTAGAATCCGCCAGTTTCCTGGCAACGCTACTTGCTTGCTTGCTGGGTGCATTTCAGCGAGAACAACCCTGATAACAGCTGAAGTGTGCATATATTGTATGGAATTTGACCTCATTTATTTATGACCGTTTATTGAAAAATGTTTGATAATGGAAAATTTTCTATTTTCATTACTTCATATTTATAATTTTTATTTAATAGATGGATTTCCAACATTCCGAGCCTCTTATCCAGAATGGTGTGATAGTTGTACAGAATTATTGGATAGTTCAGATACAATGCCAACAGCAGCTGGTCCAGATCCATTACCATTAATGGGTTTAAGATCATTACGTATATCAGCACCACCATTACATCATCGACCCCATCGTAGTATGGATAGTTTATCATCAACAGCAAATAGTTCAACTGATAGTTCTGATACTGATGATCGTTGTGATAGTTCATTAGGTACGTTTGTACCTAATTTAAAAGTTCGATTGTAATATTGAATTAAATTTATACGTTAGGTTTAGAAGAGGATAGAGAATTTCCTGTTGAAATTCTTCCACATTTATTTCTTGGTAATGCAGCGAATAGTGAAGATAGTCAATCGTTGGCGAGGCATGAGATTCAAGTAAGCACAAAAATGTAAAGTTTTCGAATTGATGGAAATTTATGAATATTTGTCTCGTGTTCTATATTAGAATATGTCGTTTTATTTGAAATAGAAAAATAGGGTATACTGACCCTTGAGGGTTGATAGAGCAATTAAAATTTCATAAACTTTCAGCAGTTGGAACTCTTTATACATTTAATCGTGAATCATATTTAATTGTATTATATATGAGAGTTTATCTTTATTCTATTTCTGTATTTTTATTTTATTTTTAGTATATATTAAATGTTACACCGGATTTGCCTAATGTATTTGAAAATGTGGGAAATATAAAGTATATGCAAATCCCAATAACAGATCATTGGTCTCAGAATTTGGCTAGTCATTTTCCGAAAGCTATAGAATTTATAGGTATGTTTGTCATTGATCTATTTAAAACAGTTATGTTTAGTTTTATATATCTTGTGTATAAATTGTCGGTTAATACTCCCTCATTTCCTCTCTAATTTATTGAAATTTTCTCCCTCATGTTTTGTATCATTCATCAAATCAAATCTTACGTTCGTTTATTCGATGAATGCGGCTATTTATTTTAAAGCTAATGTGTAGGCGTTCAGTGTCATGCTGAAAATTCACCATTTATACTGCAACCACCAACTGCTACTCCCACACACCTACATATCCATTCTATAGAGCTATGTTTGAACAAAATATGTACATATTTAAATATTGGAACATATATCGGTATAGAATAAGAGAGAAAATAGTCAGCATCCAAAATCAATAGACTACCACCAGTTCATTTTCACAACCTCCACCCTGTTTTTACCTATATTCACTGTTGAACTAGATGACTAAGCGTCTCTATTTCCATCTCTGTTACCACCCTTAATCTCCTTCGGATTTCATTTCATTTTGTCAGTTTCGTTCAATATTCTCCATCTCAATAACACCCCCACAATTGCACCTCAACTATGTGTATATGTTTTCTCTCCACCTTTTCCCTCTCTTACATTTTCATTCAACCGAGACATGAATGGTGCTGTAATGTAGGTCACTGAGGGGAATGTTGGTGGTGGTTTCCATTCACTTGGCCTATCTTTCCTTTACATATTCAATTTTTCATTGATCGATTTGTCCATTTTTTACCCGATATTGATTAATATTGTGCTGTTTGATTTTTTTTTTCAGATGAGGCCAGATCTCGCCAAAAGGGCATACTGGTCCATTGTTTGGCTGGTATTTCTCGTTCAGTTACAATAACTGTGGCTTATCTAATGTACAAATGTTCCCTTAATTTAAATGATGCCTTCAATGTAGTACGTTCACGTAAATCTAATATAGCTCCAAATTTCCATTTTATGGAGCAATTATATAATTTCGAACGTGAATTAAAATTAGATGTGTCTTCCCAAAGTCCTGTTGCATTAATGGAAAAATTAGAACAAAAAGATCATTTATCATCAACAACAAAAAATAATGAAGGTTGTAGTAAAATGGATACAACAACAAAAACAAAATGTCCAAATTGTGGACGTATTGATGAATGTAAATGTCGACAACATGTGGAATTTTTAAGTCCATTAGCCCAAATTGGTGTTAGTCCAGATTCTGGTATTGAATTTGATCGATGGGCTTCCAGTACACCAAGCGGTGGTAATGGTGGCGGTGGTGAATGAGATCATAAGGGGGGATCTCAGTGGCACTTTTAATTTGTTTTTGTAGGTGTTACTGTTATCCTCCCTTGTTCTTTATTGTTGTCAAGAGGAGAAAAAAATAACAATTAACAATGCAACATCCGTGTCTTAAATTGTTTCATTCTTTTACACTTATTCCATAAAAATGCACATTCTTTTACTTTGTTTTTCTCTAGAAACAAATATTGTTGACACACAGGTCTAAATTGTCCTGTATTTAAAAAAAATGATATAATTGCTGGCCAATTATATCGTTAATTGTTGAGAAAAAAGACGTCCATTATTTAATGGGCTTTAATTATACGATCGAACTTGCCAAATATTAAATATATTAAAAATACAGATTCTTCCTGTTGTTTGTTGAAAAAAAAGAACACAATTTGTAATTTACAATTTTAGCACACTGTTAAGCTTAGATTCCTAAATGTTATCTTTTTGTTCAAAGAAATTTATTTTCAATTAATAAGGGCACAATACAATTTTTTTATATACCTATATTTTTTTATAAATCAAAAAAGAAAAGCAAAATGTACTGCATATCGGAAAATAGATGTTTAAATGTGTGTAATAATTCAGTTACAGTACAAATGTGACATTTTTTTGTTCTATCTGTAAAGATATTTCAAGTGCCATATTTATTCTACAATTATCACATTTATGATTGTAATCGTAAACGATAGTCTTGCCATAAGTTAATTTTAGTTTAATTACTAATTAAATGAATTAACGGTTATTTTATAACAAGAATCTACACATAAACACACGCAATTGTTGACGTTTATCATTAAAAAAAGTAAGAGAAATTATGATTCGTACGAATAAATGTTTGTTGAATAGATATATTTTCATGACAGATTAAATATATGAAATATTAGAGATTAGCAAATAGATACACGAAACCAGTCATTAGTTTATAGTTTTTACTTGGATTTGCTTCGATTTTAGGACGGAGAAGAACTTTTCTTTAGATACGTTAAATTTTGATTACGCCAGTAATGGATAATTGATTATTATAATAACAAAAACTTCGGATATGTGTAGTTTATATTTGCTTTAATTTTTTTATGAGAACAATTTAAAGAATAGGCAAAGAAATTTGTAACATTCCCATTAATAATAATATTAATTATTATTATTATGTAATTTATTCTTCCATTTGACTTTAGTTTTTGTAATAAACGAAACAATTATTAGTAATGTTCCATAATTTTACTTACTGTTATTTTATATGTGAATATTTATAAATTATATGATTATTATTAATCCATGTTTCTTCATAATTTTTTGAATAAATTTTCGATGTGAGTTTTCCATTTCGTATTTACATTGCGAATATTTTCCAAGTTTTCTGAGTTTGTGTTTAAATCTTCATCAAAATAAAAACTATAAATTATGTAACACATTTTCTGGAAAGAATATTTGGTTGCCTAATCGATCAATTTTCTAAGTGCGCTACATATAGTTTATCAATATTATATTACTGTCAAATTTGACAATTCTACAGATCTCTGTAATTTTAATGATTTTTCGAAATCCTAACAACTCCATTGTACTTATACCATTTAGGAATTTCTCATTTAAATAATGAATGCTGCAATAAATATTGGTGTAGAAGATATGACGGCCACTATAGTCCGTTATGGACTATATTTGGGTGCTTTATTTCAAATGGTCTGTTTAGCAGCTTGTATTTTTCTGCCGGAATCTACCGATGATGGCAACTGGTTATCGAGGGTATGTTTCGAATAATTCCATCCATATTGTGATAATTTGTCAATTACTTGTTGGTTTGATTAGGGCGAAAGTGACGATGAAAGTTCCGAACATAGTACGCCGCAGAATACGCCTCGACGACCGTACCATCGGTCAAGAAAGCAAGAGAAGAAGAAACGACGATAGATTCTCCAATGGAAATTTATTAAATAACAACAAAAATATTCGAATAATTAAAAATTTAATTAATACTTTGCTTGATAAGCGTTAGGTGTAATTTTACTCGTATTAGAGTTGTTATATAAATATTTACAATACTCTGGACATTTAAATTTTAAATTAATAACGATTATAATTTAGAAAAATAGCAACGTTTCTGTTCCGTATAAATACAGGATGTACAACCCTATTTGTTCTCGTAGTTTGTCTTAGTATTATTTGGAATATTTTTAAATTTGAAACCAAAATTGGTTATGGAAAAGTAAAGGTAAACGTACCATCAAATCAGCCAATAGTTTAACATTTGGACTTATAAATACGACTATACATCCTATATTAGTCTCCTAAATAGTGGAACATTAATGCAAATTATTTACAAAACATTCGATAATTATGATTTTAAAGCTGCCAGCCGACTTTGCATCTCCTCCAACTCTTCCTCATCCTCTTCCGGTTCGGATTCTTCATGGGCTGGTGGTACATTCGCTGTGGCACCCTCGCCAACCGGTGGCGCTGGTGCCTCGCCCAATTTACCCTCAGTCAACTCCCACAAGACCTTATCGACTTCACCTTGTGCAGCCTCTTCAATCTCTTCAGTATCTTCAAACACATCCATCGTTTCATCTAACATCTCTTCAATGATACCGGCCTTCATCATCTCTTTCGACATGGCTTGCATTGTTTGTGCCACTTCAGGTACACGAATTAAACGCTGCATAGCTTGCATGACTTCGGTGGATTTCGAGAGAGAACCAGCCACACGAAGAGTAGCCAATTGGTTCTTCATTTGTAACATTACAGAATTGATGTGTGCCTTTGATGTGTAGATTTTATTGATGGCTTTACGGGCATTTAGAATCTCTTTCGCTAATATTAAACAGGTGTCTTTGTCGTTCTTTTTTGCTGCTTCTTTTAACGAACGTTTAATTTTCTCTTCTTCACGTTGAATTGCCCGTATTTGCCGGTCTAATTGATACCCTTCTTTGCGTAGTTTGTGTGTCCATTCATTAACCTTCAATGTTTTCATTCAATTACTTGATTAATTTCAAAATAAATACATGCTAGATATTACCATTTCTTTAGGATTTCGTTCAGGTGTTTTCCCAAATAAACCCATTATTGTAATTGGAGTAAATAATCAAAGACTTACCCAAAATAGTGTAAATTTATTCAGAAAAATGATCTCATCCAATTTGACACATATTTGACATTTGAAAATAATTACGTCATGGAATAACCAAGAAAAGTAACTTGTCAAGTTTCAATCAATGAGTATAGAAGCTTATAGAGCAACAATGAGGTAGTAGAGTGATCATCCTGTCAAAAAACGTCTCCACTTATGGTGGCAGACATCTTGGATAGAGGAGACGCAAACGAATTGAAGCTGTTGATCGATAATTGGTGAACTAGTGGTTTGCATCTAAACTAATGTGAATAAGTATTGCTGGTTGTATAAAATTAGGTGTATAATGCAATTCTGAAATTCATAATTCGTATTAATATACGAATATGCAATATATGACTACAATCATGACGCTACTTAATTACGAGTACTAATTGTAAGAATCTCACTTATTAAGTTTAAATCAATGAAATGTATCTCTTTGACAACTGCTTCTTTTATTAATTGTTTTGTTTTATTCGATGTACAAAGAAAATTTTCTTGTTGAAAAGCAGTTTTCTCGAGCTTTATTCAAGAATTTATTGAAAATTAAATTTAAAGTTAATTTTGGAAAGAAATGATTTGAGTTTTCAACTAACATTAGTCAACAACTAACGAAAATAGTAAAACTTATTCTCATTATCATTATTTATTTATCACTAATTAAAGACATTTTCCTCGTGTTAACGATTTCCGAATTATCTAATAATTATTAATTTATTGATTATTAATCAACGAA
>JACDRQ010000785.1:0-19770 GCA_013841215.1 Hycleus cichorii
TAATAGGCCAACCACTTGGCTCACTCTGTATATTTATAACAACAAATATGTAAAGTTAAGATTTATAAGAGTTTAAATTGGTAACAGTTGGGGACTTTTATTCGGTCATATTCTAGTCAATTCTCCATTAGTGAGTGAATTTAGTATACCACATACTCGTACTACTTTTTCAAGGGTAATGAGATTTTTATGTCGTTTTGTTTTCGAGTGATTCAGTTTTTTTTTTAATTCTGACGATATCTCGTTGGTTTTTAAATTTATTGAATAGAAATTCATCACTTCTAATACAGATTCAATCTGAATTATCAAATTTTAGATAACTAGAATCGAAAACAAATGAATTTAATAAAAATCTAAGCTCAAAAAAGTAGTACGCGTACTATACCGCTCTGTATATAATTGAGTTTTAATTAATTTTTAATATCAATCGAATTGATTTCCGATAGAATGTTTATTTAATTTGTATAAGTCGTATTCTGAATTTATTGTAGATCGGTTACCATGACAACGTTGTACGTCAACAATCTTTTTGAAAAGATCATGGATTTTTTAACAGTCTTCGAAGAAATTTGTAGCCAGTACCGATGAGTTGTATTCTGCAACTTTTTGTTAATTCGTCACTAGAACAACAGTTTCTTTTTATATTTGTCTTTTCAACTGCAATTGTAGAGATAAGAGCTCTATTCTAAGAACTCCGGTGTTGTCATAGTAACGAATCGCCAACAATTTGGAGTCGTATTCTGTATTTTGTTCAATTGTACATAAGATGGAATAAGAAGCTCGATCCAGAGATTCAATCTCCAAGGTTGCCATAGTAACGAACAATTTGGAGAATACGACTGTAAATTGACATGGGGGATTAACGAAATTGATCAATTCTAGAAGATTGTTGTCATGGTGACCGATCTACGACAATTTCCAGAATACGACCGTATATTTATGTATGTATATATCGCTTTATTTGAATTATTGTAGAAATCGTAGCTGTAGTGACAATATTAATATTATGGTAATTAAATGGCACTAATTAACCAATTAAAAGCTGATAAATATTTAAATTGTCTTTATTTATGTCTCTATTGTTTTAAATTATAATCACAATAGACTTGATTTATTATTGTTATTATTTAGTTTGAAGAGTTTTAAAGATATAGTAGAAATTTTAATAAAATCGTCGATCAAAAATATAAAGATAGTAAAAATGTTGTAATTTTAACACAGTTTTTATGAATTAATTATAGTAAACAGTATAGTAATTGAACCAGAGAAGTACACTTGAGGCAATATAAATTTGATTCTCCCTAATCAATCGATACACCCTGGAAATAAATTTAAAATGAAACATTCTATATACAAAAATCGTTAAAATCAATACATTATTTCTTATAATGAAAATTGGCCGAATTTTCTACAATAACTATAAAAAAATAACAGAATTCCTAGCAAATATCACCCAATTTTGAAGCTTAATCGTTGGAAATTAAAGAGAAAAATCGAATTTCCCGAAATAAAATTGGCCCCAAACTCGCATTTCATCCAAGATTTGATCTGTTGAAATTCTACAGTGATAACACCAATATTGAACATTGATTGTCTCGATTTTGATACAATTATTTTAACACATACGCACAACATCCAACTATAAGAATCAACTACACACAAAAAAGCGGTTGAATTTGAGAGAAATCGAAGAAACAAGCAATTGTGCAACAATCTTTGGTATTTTTATTTAAAACAATTTCTTTTTAACTGCCGTAAATCGTTCCATATAAACCTCATAGCCGGGCAGATCGGCGAATTGTTTCATCTCGAACAGGTTCCCATCAACGGCCAGATTACAAATCTTCGAATCGATCAAAATACTCGTACTAATTGCCGACAATTGCAAACAATTCTCCTCTAGACGCAACGTTTTCAAGCGCGGACAATGGGCAATCTGCGGCGATATTTCGGTGATTTGGTTCTGATTCAAATTCAACTCGATCACATTCAAATTGGATATCTCCGCCGGCACTACAGTGATCTCGTTCTTCGACAAATCCAACAAATCTAAATGCTTCAAACCACAGAACATTAACGGTATCTCCTTCAAATGATTCTCGCCCAAATACACCTGTTTCAAATGGATCAAATTCGACAGCGTTCTCGGTAAAGTTGTTAAATTATTATGCGATACGTTCAATGTTTCCAATTTAATTAACGCTCCGATACAATCGGGTAGTTTCGTTAATTTATTCTTATTTAAATTCAAATGGCGCAACTGCATAAATCGACTAATCTCGTTCGGTAATTGTACGAATTTATTATCGGATAAATCTAATGTACGTAAATTATTCTCTAATAGTTTCAATTCGGGTGGGAATGAATTCAATTTGCCTTGGGACAGTTTCAATACGCCAGTCTTTTGGGCCGTTTCCACGTGTTGTTTTAAACCAGAATTACCCATTTTTAATCTTATTTAATACCGTAAAATAACTAAATATCCATTATTTTCGTCCGGAGTAACTATTGAAAAATCACGAGAGTCGCCATTTTTTTTGTTGACACTTTTTGACAGTGCGCCGAAACAACATTGCCGCTTACCTCCAAGTAAACTCATTTATACTACCACTATAATTATCATCTATTGTAAATAACTCAAATATTCTCTATTACTTATCGGAAAACTATAAGAAATTAGAAATAATGTAGAAATAATTTTTTTTAAGTCAAAATTTATAAAAATTTGACAATTGTAAATTCGGCAACATTCGATATTATTGACAGATATAATCACTAAATATCCCTAGATTTCGTGTCAAAGGCACAAAATGGCGCAGGCGCAAAAATCTCGAATCTTCGATCTATACGGAATGTTCCACTTTCTCAAATAATATGCTGTAAAAACCCTAGAATTTTTCAATTTTTACCGATATCAAACAATCATTAATAGAAAGTCGAATAAAATTTCAACGATTTTACAAAAATTTGTACAATTTACTATTTATTTATAGATTTATAATGGTGGTATTTTTAAGGTAATTCGCGCTGTATTACGCCTTGTCGATTGTAGACTCGAGTGAGATAGTTGTATCGAATTTGTACACAATTCGCATAAGTTTATCTCGTTTTATTTATCGAATCTATCGAAAATTATCGATCGCATGATGCATTTCGTATTTGACAGCTGTCATTTATAGATGACAGCACAATCACTAATCCAGTGCATACTTTGATCTATATATTTTTTTAACATTTTTTTTAATTACAACTATAAATTTATTTAATTGATCGAAAATGGCACACGGCTAAATTTGGAATAGAAATTAGTTCGTTTGGAATGTTCGAATTGGATAATTATCGGCGGATTCGTGAGGAAAATGGGATGTTTACATTTACATAGTCTGATCTAGTGGGTGTTCTTTTATTGTTTTTTTCTCTATTCATTTGTCTTTTCCGAGGGAAAAAACAATTGAAATGACATCAATTACGGCACAGAAATCGGTGAAACATGTCCAAGGTAATTGTTTTCTCTATTTATTCAATTTTGCTGTGTAATTATCAAATTCTTTGATATTTAAGTTTGTGTGTAGGGTTGGGTATGTTGAACTTGCATCACCTAGTGACCTTTTGGCATTTTAATCGTTAAATTGTCGCACTTTAAATTTCCAGGTAACTCCCTGATAACAGCGATAACGCTTAATTATCGTTTTCGCCAATCAATTATCGCTATTGATTGGGCTAGAGGTGCATTAATTACAGGTGTAGTTGGGGGAAAAAGCCGAATTTCGAGTGAATGAACTTATTGGAGGAGGATCGGGGATTTGGTCTGGTGATCAGTTTGGTGATTCTTAAAATAAATGCCCCCCGTGCAAAATTGGCACGGATCCAAATCAAAAGGCGACAACAATTTCGAAATTAATCAATTAACAAAATCGATTAATTCAATTGAGATAATATCGAATTAAATTGGATGAATTCTTGTATTAATTGGTCGGAATAATCGATTCAAATCGAAATTTATTGGTGTTTATTGTTCGAATTAGAGTCGAAATTGTGCCAAATTTTAGTTTTTCTATACAATCAGTCATAGTCGGACGTTTTTATTTCCAAGCGTAATGTTAAAAAGGTTAATTTGTTGAATAATGCCTCATTATAACGACGATTTTTTGGCGTTATTAGAGCCAAAAGGTCGGATACGTAAATATAAATTCCGTAATTATAACAATTTGAATAATAGACGATGGACTGTATCTTTATTATCATCAACATCAACATTGTTTTTATTAAATCGAGGTGAGAAATTGTCTAACAGAGAATTTTCCGGTTAAAATACGCTTTTATTTCTAATTTATCACCATAAACCGTTCGAATAACCACCAGGTGGGATACGTGTTTGCTTCTTATTATCATTATTATCATCAATATAACCCGAACCTAATACAGGATTGCCATCTAAATAAAAATGTAAAGATTAACAATAGAATTGGTTAATTTCTAAATGAAACCTCTTCGTTTCATCGGTTTCGATGTGTATTCGTCGTGGGAAGATACACCGGTGCCGGTCAACGGATTTCGACTCATTCCCGATGATGTTGATACGTTTGTTAATATACTTTCGTTATCTTGTTGTTTTTGATGTTGTTTTTGTTGTTGTTGTTGTTGTAGTTTTGATTTCGTTGATACGCCCCGAAACGAATACAATTCGGTTGAATAATCGCTTTTCGTTTCGTCCAATGGGAAAATTGTACTCGGACTACGTGGTGTTTGCTCTTTAATTTCGTTCAATTTTCCATCGTCCACCAACTTATCACCATCGTGTATCGTTTTTTCTTGATTATTGTCAACATCCTCTTTAGAATTTTCAATTTCTTTGGCATCTGTTGTATCGCCCATTACTGTAATATTCAAATTTATGCCGCAATAAATATGGTAGAATCGTTAAATTTCGCAAATATAGAATTTCGTTTATAACTTACTGTAATTCTACGAGTTTCGTATTGAAAATTCCCTGTAATTCTGCCAAAGTAAATGCCAAAATTTCGTGTGAAATAAAACAAAAAAATCTGTTTTTATTCACCATAGTTTCCGATTTGGAAACGATATTTCCACGTAGAAATCTAATCGGAAGTGTCTAATTTTAGTAAATTTCCTTGATTGTAAATAGTTTGGTCATGGGAATTTCTCGTTTCCATTTGGAAACATTCCATTATCGCTATTATTAATATTCCAGCTTTAAATTCAAATCTTTTTTTAATTGTAATCGACAAGGTCGCTTTTGATATCGAGGCGATTTTCCAACTCGCTAATTTTATCCTGTATGCGGTTATAACATCATCGTTTTATTTATTGTTTAGATTTCCATAGATTTTCGGTTGTATTGTAGTGAAATAAATAATGATCTCATTGTGCGGAATTAGTGATCATCGCCAAATTTAGACGATTTATTGTTCAATTATTGCGGCATTATTTAAAATAATTGTTTATAAACATTAAAAATGAGAGTGGGATGATGAAAATCGAGTAAATCTGGAATTTATTCTATTAATGTGAGTTCTTTAAATAACTCAAGTCTCAGTCTATCGTGTGTCATCTTGTATTGATAATATTTCTGAATCGTTCATTCATTTTCTTTATCAATAATTGGAAATTATTCTAGTACATTAACACGAACTTGATGGTTGATAAAATTCCATTATGTGGTTTAGTTTTGTTTAATTGAAGGTAAATTTGTACCATAATTGGATTTGTTGTAATTGTTGATCACGTCCAAAAGGATGACACACATCGACGTCATTTATTGGTGACAATTTTGTGTGCGTATGTGTATATGGTCGGATATCCTCTTTACATTATTAATAAATTCCGCATCTCTCCTTTAAATTGTATGTAAATCATCGGATATATTTGTAATTTAAATTCGTGTTTCGTGTATATTTTTATAATTGTTGGGTTATCTTAAATTTTCTGATAAGGTTTAGAGTAAATATTTGTGTTATTATAGTGAGTTTTTTTGTGTTTACAGACAGTGAAAGTCCAACTAGTTCACCGTTGGCAGGTCCAGGCCCCGGTGGCCATAAGCCATCATTTAAAGGTACAAAATTGGCAAGACGTGCCCGTTCTTTTAAAGACGATTTTCTTGGGAAAATCTCACAAATCCGCAGTCCAACAACAACAACAACAAACAGTAATAATAGTAATTTACAACAATCAATTATGGGCCGTTCAAATAGTCCAAAAAGCAGTACAACTGGACGTTCAACAACTAAATCAACTGAAATTGTCGAAAATAGTCCAATTAATTATTCAAAATATCTAAATAATAATCATAATTGTAATAATAGAGGACCATTGGATGAATTAGATGATTTATGGAAACAAACCGAAGTGGCCTTGAAGCATTTTCGTGATGTTGTAACAAAACAAAAATTGGAAATGTTACCAGGCAATGGTACAATTGTTTTAGATACTGTATGGATGATCAATTTAGCTGTTAAATCATCAGTTATAAATGATACAAATAGTAGTACAATATTATCGGCAACAAATCATATGTATCAAAGTGTTGCTAGATTAATTAAATTATGTGATGATGCATTAATTGATGATAAAAGTGCTGAATTAAATATTGATAATGTTAATGAGATTATTATACAAGTTCAAAATGCTGTATCTGATTTAATTAAATTAGCACAAGAGAAAATTGCACAACAACAACAATCATTCAATCATAATATTAATAATAAAACAACACCAAGAACAACATTTAATAATAATAATAATAACAACAATAATAGCAACAATAAAAGTAATATTAGTAATAATAATACAAATTTAGAAGTATCAACACAACGAAATTCATTACCGGATATACCGTTAACACCAAGAGAACGACAAATTTTAGAACAAACAACATGTACACCGAATATCGTACGCGGTAGTCACAGTTCTGAGTCGATTTTAAGGGATCCGAGTCCGCCACCACCGCCAAAACCACCGTTACCAGACGGGTAAATTCATTATTTCAATCTAAAATTAGCCAAAATTTATTAAATTATCGTTGAATAGGGTTTTCTTCAGTTTGAATCATTCAGATCCAAGTTTGACGCCTCCACCATTACCACCAAAGAAGCGAAATTATCGTTTACACCACCATTTAACTGACGGTTGTTACAGTGCGGATACTTCACCGATTACTTCAAGTTTAGAACGGTATTTTTTTTGTAATAATTTTATTAATTTAATTGGTTTAATTTCTATTAAATCGAAGGGTATCAATGCGATCGAAATCACCAGAAGGTTCATTATCGTTATTGTCGGTAAGTGCCGGTAGTACCGATTCAATATTGAATCATTCAAAAGCCGATGAAGAGATACGAGCATTGATGGATCAAGGTTTTGAAGAGGAGAATTTCGAGAATCGCACATCGGATATATTTGGTTAGTTTAAGGGTTTTTTTTGATTGATTATATCGGGTTGTATGTGGACGTAGGTCTGCTTTTTGATCTACCGTTTGTCGGTAATGCTTCCAATTCGGGTTGATCAATCGAGCATTACAATTTATTTGATTTACA
The DNA here is from genome assembly GCA_013841215.1 of Hycleus cichorii. Classification (NCBI taxonomy): domain Eukaryota; kingdom Metazoa; phylum Arthropoda; class Insecta; order Coleoptera; family Meloidae; genus Hycleus; species Hycleus cichorii. Next base: position 7,555 of record JACDRQ010000785.1, read on the forward strand.
ATTGAATCTACATTACCGACTAGTAGTTGAAGCAAGAAACGGACCTACGTTCACAAAGTTGTATTGTGATACAGTCTTATAGTGTTGTTTATTTGTAATTTTAGGTGTAAATAGTTCGCATCTATCCTGGGAGGAGTCATCATTAAATTCAAACATATCAAATCAATTGGTCGATTATCATCGTTTATCAAATACAGATTCTGGTATATTATCATCATCATCATCACAATCTTATAGATCATCAAGTTATTCAAAACGTAGTTCACAACAAAGTTCAATTAGTACATCAGTAACAACTACACAACAATTACAACAACAACAACAACATTATACATCATCATCATCATCATCAACAACAACAACAAAACAAGAAAGTTTAAAAATCGAAAAAACAGACGATCTTTTAATCAAAAATCTAAATCAAAAAACTAGCAGTAGCAGTAGCAGTAGTAGTAGTAGTTCATTAATATCAACAATTGTCAATTTACCAATAAAAGATGAACCTGATTTTATCAATTTAGATGATGATGATGGTGATAATGGTGATAATAATGATGATATTGATAATATTAAAGATATAACACCACCGGCAATACCGCAGAAAACTAGACAGCGACCTGAACGACAACCATCACCTTATGATAACGTACCTGATAGTAATTTAGGTAAATTCGTTTATTTTTAATAATTAATTGAAATTAATTTTAAATTAATTAGGTGGTGAATTATTGGTAACCTGTCAGATGCATCAATCACATCAAAATCTATCAAATAGTGTTACAATACAAGATAATACAAAACCACCACCTTTACCACCGAAAAAGAAACACAGTAAGTTATTATTATTATTGTTGTTATAAATAACGCTAAATTAATTAATTGGAATAGTTAAATTAACAAAATAGTTGTAGTTTGTTTTTTTTTTTCGTCTTTTTCTTCCTGTAATCTATTTTAAAATTGAATTTGTTTCATAGTGTTCCAATCGGTGGCTTACTCTGGTAAGTGAGCCGCTCTATAGAGTTGATACAGGTTTTTTATTTTAGCTTTAATCAGTTTTAGTTGTTTTTCATTGTAGTTTTTAATTTTTTTACAATATTTGTGCATACAGATTGAGCCAAGTGGTTGGCCTATTAGACGTTTAAAGAGTTCTAATTGATGAAAGTTTCTGAAATTTGGTGTGCATCCATTTTTCCACCTGAACTACAGCTGGAAAATATTTTCGTTGTTCTATCAACCCCCGGTGNTGAAAGATAATTAAATTCTATAAAATTTGACTCAAAGTATATTATTTGAATTGTTTAAAGTCCAAATTTGGATCGTCTAACAGCCATATTTTCAGAGATATGAATTTTTTAATCAAACACTGCAAAATAACAATTTTCGGAAAAAGTCAAAATTCTTGAAAGACTCTTCGAATGTTTGAAACACAATTCCTCATCTGTTTTTAACGGATTTTAATGATTTTAATGGCAATATAAGGACCATTTCAAGCTGCATCTTTCTTGAAAATTCGCATACAATCCTCAATTATAGAAGGAAATTTTGAAGCATGTTTTTCTCTACTTTTTGACAATTCTTCATATTTCTCTTCATAACTTCCTAGACCATAGGTCATTTTATCAAAGTCCTTTCCATTGCACCTCACTATAAAACACTGTAAAATCAAAATTTTCTGTAAATTCCGAAATTTTTGAAAAATATTAACCCTAGACCATATGTGATGTTATCAAAGTCTATTTCATTTTTATCATAGGATCTAAAGATGGAATAAAAAATATACCATTCTATTTAAAATAAGAAAGCAGGGTGCACTACCGCCATAAATTTAAGAAACTCTTTAAACGTCTAATAGGCCAACCACTTGGCTCACTCTGTATATATTTTTTAAAACGAATTAATTTTCTATAAGATAAATAGGTGGATTTAGGGGTGACCTAGTTGACGTAGAGTAAAAGGGCGCATGCCCCTTTACTCATTAATTTTATAAAATTAAACACGCACTTATTGATAAATTTCCAGTATTTAATCGGAACTCCAATATTTAGTTGTGTTGTATCATAATGCAAAAATATTTGAGTACGAGTTTAAATTCGATAGTTTCAATTGATTATGAAACAGCATGGGCTGCTAAAAGTCTACAAGAAACCCTACGTTACGATGTAAACAATAATTCTCACAATCAATATCGATTCATTAACGTTATCCTTGACATAATTTTCTATTAACAGGCACGTTTCCAACAAAAACAAATACAAGAACGTGAGGAGAAACTGTTGCGTATGTATGAAAATCAACAACAAAGGGCCTATGAACGGATCGGTGGACGTAATAGTGCTGGTAGTAGTACGAGTTTGAATGGTGGTAGTCGTGGTAAAGTGCGACAAATGTTCGATGAACGCCGTCAGAAAGCTGGTGTTGATCGGAGTTATCCTTTAGAACCGTTAAAAACAACAAAATCAACAACAATAACAACAGTAAATCGAAATGGTAGTGTTGATAGAAACCGGACAACTGTTAAAACAACCCAGAAAACGATTAAACAACAAATTCGAACTACAAACATCGATGATAGTCGTAATAATAATCAACGGGATATTGTTGAAATGATGAACGATCACAATTTGAATGATTTTAATTTAGATGATGAACAGATGCCGAATGGTTTCAACGATAATATCGACGATGATGATGGTGATAATGATGTTAATGATAATAAATTTGTAGGGAAATTAGCGAATGTTGGTGGGAAATTACCAAGTGAAAAAGTTGTTGAAGAACCGCCACTATTACAACAAAAAAAGAATCGAAACGATTTCGGGAAAACGTTCCGTAAAGACACCAAGGTAATATGATTAAAATAATAATACAGTGTTTTTCTTTTGGTTTTTTTTCTTTTGTCAGTTGTATTTCACAGTTTATCAAATGATTTTCCCATTTATTAAATGTCAGTATCCTTTGTCAATTGATATTCGCTTTTTCTCAAATTATTTTTTTCGCTTTATGCAAAATGCTTTTTCACCAAATGCAGAGCATAACTTTGGCACAATGGATATTTTTCTTTGGCTGCGATGGGCCGGCTTCACCTGGTTTCATCCAAGATTTTTTGCGTTTCGGATTCTCATAATATATCCATTTTTCATCCCCAGTGATTATTCGATGCACAAAACCTTTTCTTTCCTGTCTTTGAAGCAGCATTTCACAGATGGTTTTCCAACGTTCTTTCAATTCGTGTGGAACCCAGCAACAAACTTTTTGAACCACTCCCATTGCTTGTAAACGTTTTGCAATAGTTAATGATGCTGCCAATGCTGATTGCGTTTGACAACAACCTTCAGCCAGTAATTCTTCCAGTTCGGCGTCTTCAAATTTTTTGGGTGGTCTTCCATATTCTTTGTCTTTAATGTCAAAATCATCATTTTTAAATCGTTGAAACCATTCCTTGCAAGTTGTATTTGATGGAGCATGATCAAATATCTACAAGCAAACGATAGGTTTCTGCTGCAGTTTTCTTTGCAACGAAATAGTGCAATAAAACTTCCCGCAAATGCTGTTTATTTGGAATAAAACTCGACATTTTCAATGTGCTAAAATTATTTGATGCTTAACCTTCAATCGTATGTCTTAGACTGTTTTCAATAGCTAATTCCAAGTACTTTCAAATATAAATATCGCCAGGTAGTTGTATGCGCGTAACCAGGTATACTAGCTAACCAATTGATGAGGCCGCAGCCATATTCACACACCCAATACCAAAATAACACGAAACATAATTAATTTATTTCTTCATTTCTTCGGAGACAATCGTGCAGAAATGTTTCCATATGTTGAAAATAATTACGACAATCTTCCGGACTTATATGTTCAGAAGCATTATGAACTGCTGCATATAATTCATTTTTGTTTGTAGGCTACGCCCTTTTGATTAACTGTTTCCTTTGATTAAACAATTCCGCTATGTGGTTTAAATAGGGGCTATATGGGGGTAAAAACACCGCAAAATGACCATGAGCTTAGATGAGGAGTTACTACTTCTTCATTTCTGTGAAATCGCACGTTATCCATAACTAAATGAGCTCTTTGCACACCATCATTATTCAAATGATTAATTAAGGAAAAATGTTCAATATTGTACGGTCTAGCTTGAATTTGGAACAAATACAGCGAATTTTCATTCATTGCTGCGGCAATGGAGTAGTTGGGCTTTAACTTTTAATGCTCCAGTGTTCCTTACAGATCTTCTTTATGAAACTTGAGATTTACTTGAATTCCATACTAATCAATGAAGAAAATTTTATTTCTTTCAAGCATAATTGTACTGAACTGCATAATCAAAACGAGCTTGAAGAGTATCGGGTGTATTTCTTCTTTCGGGAACGAATGAAATTCTTTTAATCGAATAATGAAAACTCTAAAGAGCTCTGTTGATAGTGGATAATGAAATTTGATTAATGTTTGGCCACTGGGCCAGTTGCCATTGCCAGTTGCCAGTTGCATCCACCTAATCAAATCTGTTCTTTTTGAGGATCAGATAGTTTTTGTTGGCGATGTCCAGCACTTTACTTAACAGAATTTTGAGTTTTCCTGTATGTTGAATAAATTTTTCTAACTGTGTTTGGCAAAATATAAAACTATTGTCCTATGTTTTTTACCGTTGAACCATTATTCATAGAATTGATGATCAAAGCACGTATTTCATTACTTATTTTATTATTTTGTCTTCCCTGATTGTGATCCATATTATAATTAAGGGGACATCTCAAAATTTTAACCGACGAAAATGTTAGAAAATGAGAATTTCCAACCCGCGATTTCTCGCTCGTCCTTGAAGCTACGACAACCCCAAATAGATTTTTGAAAAGGGCATTTCTTATAGCCACTCACGATTATTTCCGTTTTTCAAAATGTTGACAAAAATTTGAATTACAGACAAAAATCTAACATGTTTTTTTTCGTATGTTTGTATAATTTCTTGTGTTTTTCTCTTATAACTTGGCCAATTTTGATTATTTTGCAGAAATTCTTGAACTGTTAGATAGCAAATAAAAAGTTCTTTTCAAATATTCAAGAAATTTTTCGATTCCACCGTTAGTTTTCCGGAAAATTAAGAAAACTTCTGTACGCGACAACACCGTTTTTTCTACAGTTTTTATCTGACAGCATTGATCAACCCCTCATTCGAAAGCCGATACAAAGGCGGAGGGCAAGATAGAAAGCTTTTTTTCGTCGGTTTAAATTTTGAGATGTACCTTGTCCCCTTAATGGACTGATAAATAAATTACACATGATCAATGTGAAACTCAGTTGACAAATAATGAAATACATTAGACAGAAAAGGAATTACAATGAAAAATCATGGCTTGCCAGCAAAATAAATGGGAAAATCATTTGATAAACTGTGAAATACAACTGACAAAAGAAGAAAACTAAAAGAAAAACACTGTAGTAACGATTATTAAAAAAACTATAACAACAAATTGTTTAATTCAAAATTTTCTGACAATGCTACGTCAACATTTCGATGAATTAACAAAAATTTTGCAAGACAAGAGAGTGATTGATATATTTATTGGTTTAGACAATAAGGCAATAATAGTGCCACCTTTTCAATGTATAAATATTTTATTTTCATTTGATTATTGTAGCCAGTTATAAAGAAGACAACAAAAACAACAATTCGTCCAGCTTCCGGAACTATGCAACGAACAAAAGTCATTCCTAGTCCTACGAATCAAAAACAACCAGCGTCTAGTAGAACAGCATCAGCGGCACCATCAGTAGCATCAACTGCATCAAAACGGCCACAATTAAGACAACCGAGTGATAGTTTGCGCCAATGTCGATATTGTAATCGTCGATTTGCAGTGGATCGTATACCAACTCATGAGAATATTTGTGCGAAAACGCTCAAGAAAAAACGTAAAGTCTACGATGCAACAAAACATCGAATTGAAGGTACAGAATTGGAGCAGTTTGTTGTTAAAAAACCATCGAAAATTCGAGTATGTAACCTGCCCAAATGAATCGATTCTTTTGTAAATTCGAAATTATTTTAAAGTATAAACCCCCACAGCAACAGCCGGTACAGGTGCCGAAGAAGGACTGGCGAGTCACTCACGAAGAGTTCATTAATACGATTCGGGCAGCAAAACAAGCTCATGAGTATGTAGCAAAAGGTGGTAAATTATCCGATCTACCGCCACCGCCGCCGTCTTCAAATCCCGATTATGTTCAATGTCCGCACTGTAATCGTCGATTTAATCAAAATGCAGCCGAACGACACATACCGAAATGTGCAACATATGAATTTAATAAAACGAAACCGAAAGCAGGTAGTACTAGAGGTGGTAGATATTAATAAACTTGTGATAACAATGACGAAAATTTATAGTTAAAAGGTGCTATTGTATTATTTTATAACAAAATTAATATTTTTCCAAAATAGATAAATTACTACAGCAACATTGTATTTTATTTCCCAATTTATAAAAATAAACTCAATCTACATTATTGTCTAGAATAATTGGCATTGATATAGTGGTAAAGTACAACTAAAAGAAACAATACAACACCCAAAGCGTTGGATAAAATCGCCAAATGGACGTCCGTTACCATTTCTGAAACAAACAATTCAAATTAAGCGCCAATTTTATGTATTAACGAAAGATGACGCTACCGTATATATACGGTAAACCACTAGATGTCGCTACTATACTTGTTATTATTTGTTTTAACCGCTTTTTTGTCGATTTGATTGTTTTTTTTTGAGTTTATTTGATCAATTCCAGTCGAAAAAGTGATAAATTTGAAATTTCTTGAGATTTTATCAACGCTAAATATGTAAGTATGAGGTTATGTTAATGATAAAATTACAAAAACTCATTTTTAAGTTATATGCGCGTATAAACAAACAATTAGATTTTCTCTATTAAATTTATAGTAGTTTAATATCAATTAACTCACCTGTTATCGTTTAGATTGCAATTTATTTACAAATTTGATTGAATTTAGCCAAAATTGTGCTTTTACGTGGCTTATACCGGTAAATTCACCAATGATTACACTGTCGGTAAAGTAGGTTTCTATTGTTCGACGAACATTCGTTGATATTCGAGCGAATTTTTAAATTATTGATATACAGGGTGTTGTTAAAAAGTTTTTTAAAATTTCAGATTTGTGCTAAAATGGCTATAGCAACAGCATCGACAACGATAAAAATCCACAATTTTCCGACCGGTCAAGTCGAACACCATTATCAACCAACATTATCATCAACAAAATTAGATAACAGTAGTATTAATGGCGCAATTCGTAGTATATCGTGGAGTAAGGATGGTAATTGGTTGGCACTAGTACCATATAGTGGTAGTGCGGAGATAATTAGTATTAAAAATCAATTAAAACATATCCATACGATTGAATCGTTCGCTGAACCGTCATGTGTCGCATTCCAGAATACCACAAAAAAGAACCTAGTTATCGGTACACGTAGCGGCCAGGTCTATCTGTACGATATCAAATCGAGATCGACAAAGAAAACTTTCAATAAATCAATATCGGCGGTGACACGGGTTGAATTTAGCGTTAAAGACAATTATATTGTCGCCAGTTATTCGGATGGACAAGCGAATCTTTTTAGTAACGTTACAAATACTCTAGTTAGCGTATTACGGATGCCAAAACAGCACAGTTTGAATACGTTCAAAACGAATCCGATAAAACGCAATTTAATCGGTGGTGGCAGTCGAGATGGGGCTGTTTGTGTGTGGGATATAAACACGAATAAGACGCGTTTTTTCAATGAAACCATCCATAAAGCACCGGTATGTTCAACGGTTTTCTCACCGATACACAGCGATCTGATTCTAACAACTGGTTTAGATCGACAGTTCTGTTTCTATGATATACAAAGTAATCAATTGATAACAAATTTATACGTTGACAATTGTATGTTATCAGCGGATTTTTCGAACGATGGTAAATATATAATAATGGGCTCGCAGAATGGTAAAGTTTACGTTTACGATTCGCGTAAATTAGACGAAAGTATGAATTGCTTTATTGCGCACAATAGTTCAATCAAACATTTAGCATTCCAAAGGTGCCAAGACGGTAATAACGAAGCCAGTTTGATATCGTCGAGTATCGAATTGATGAAAGTCGAACCAGAACAACCACCACAACAACAATCATTCAATCTTGGCTATATTTCAGTCGAATCGCCATCATTGCCGGCGAACGAACCAGACAAACAAACCGATTACGATTCGTTTATGGCGAAAATCGGTTTGGATCACAACAAAATGTTCAAATCTATCGACGATATTGAGACGAATAACGCTGAGATAGGCGCAACGCAACCGTCACCGATATCGCCGCAATTATCGATGAATAGAAGAAATTTTAAGGAGATCATCAACGATAACCAACAACAATCAACGCCGGTAATTGGCGCGATAAAAGTAGCACTCCCTACAATTACAACAGATTGTCAAACTAATGATATTTCGTCGTTACGGAATATTATTAGAGATGAATTGAATACGGTCGTTGATGATTTGAAGACCGATATCAAATTTAAATTGTTGGATTTGAAGGATGAAATTCGCGATTTGCATTTAAATCAAATGATGATGATGGTGAAACAATCGATAAAAATCGACAATTTATTCGATAATTATCCGACTAATTTGTTGCAACAGAATTATGAAATGTTGTATGAAGAAAATGTTTTATTGAAGGAGAAAATAGCGAATTTAGAACAACTTTTAGCGAATAAACGTATATTGGATAAGGAGATTATTGGGGATCAATAATTTTAACGAATTTTAACATCCAAATATACGCCATTTTTTTATTACAGCTCTAACAAAACAGAGAAATGATAAATTTGGAAATATTCGAAAATAACTTAAATCCAACTCAATATAAATACAAAATACTATCTATTTTTATAATAATTAATAGTAACTACTCCAATTTTATATTAATTATCAATACACAACAACTAATTGTGATAAAAACAAATCTTTATCTATAGATATTATTATTATTCCTTTTTAACCAGTAGTATTAGTAATAATAGTATAGGTAATAGTATTGCTAACTAATAATGGGTCGTTATAGGCAAATACAGTGTGTCCAATCGTGTAACATACTGTATAGTAGAGTGTTTTAGTTTTTGCTCTTCTTATTTAAATTTAATGTTCCATCTCACTTGAGAGAAATGCCAACAATATCAAGTTAGATGGAACGTTTGTTTATAATTAAATTCTACGTGAATTAGATTAATTAATTAATTTTTTTTCTGAAGAATTACAAAAAGCCAGGCACGGATTATATCCACAATAAATCAAAAATTCAACTGAACAAACCGTCTACAAGGTGAGCCAAGTGGTTGGCCTATTAGAAGTATAAGAAGTTCTAATTGATGAAAGTTCCTGAAATTAAATGGAATGGTATATTTCTTATTCTATATTTAGATTTTATGGTAAAAATGAAATAGACTTTGATAACATGACCATAATAGTTTTTCAGGAATTTTGATTTTTCTGAAAATTTTGATTTTGTAGTGTTTTATTGAAAAATTCATATCTCGGAAAATGTTATTGCTAGACAATCCAAATTTGGAAATCAAATAGTTCAAACTATGCACTTTTCGCTAAATTTTATAGAATTAAATTATCTTTCAGCATTTAGCTGAAATTAGTTTTTGTTTCAGCCAATTTTCAAAGCGCCATATATATTTTTCTTTCCATGGTTAGACAGAGAAAAAAATTCTGCATCGAATCATATTAGCATTTCCTATATCTATTCTTGATAATTTTTCAGTTATTCAAGATTTTCGATTTCTAATAATTTACCCCATGAAATGAAATACTAAAACATAGTAGGCTTTGCGAAACAATCTTCTGTCACAATAAATATCTTAATAATTGATTATTTTCATATTTTTTAATTTAAAAATTGTAGAAGAAGTTGACAAATAATTAAATTAAAATTAATTGGATTTTCTTATTATGTAAAATTGGCTGAAATCGCTGAAAAAACATTTAAAATAATTCTTAACCTCAAATGTGACAGTTAATGTCATTTTGCTAAGCCTCCTATACTAGTCAGTTTCAGATTGGGGAGAAAACGTTTGAAAATCGAAAATCTTAAATAACTGAAAAACTATCAGCAATAGGTATAGGAAAAGTTGGTACAGTTCGATGCAGAATTTTTTTCTCTATCCAACCGTGTAAAGAAAAGTATACCGTTCCATTTAAAATAAGGAAGATATTGCGTTTTGAAAATTGGCTGAAAGAAAGAATTATTTCGATTAAATGCTGAAAGATAATTCATTTCTGAAAAATCTGTCGTAAAGTATATAGTTTAAACTATTCGAGTTCCAAATTTGGATTATCTATCAACGATATCTTCAAATATATGAATTTTTTAATCAAACACTATAAAATCAAAATTTTCTGAAAAAGTTGAAATTCCTGAAAAACTATCAACGCTAGACCATAGGTCATGTTATCAAAGTCTATTTCATTTTTATCATAGAATCTAAAGATGGAATAAAAAATATACCATTCTATTTAAAATAAGAAGGGTGCACTACCCTATACACCGGCGGTTGATAGAACAACGAAAATATTTTCCAGATGTAGTTCAGGTGGAAAAACGGGTGCATACTAAAATTCAGAAGCTTCTGATAGTTCTAATAGGCCAACCGCTTGGCTCACTCTGTATACAGGGTGAGTTGAGAGGTTGGTCTATTAAAAAATACAAGAAATTCTAATTGATTGAAGCTCCTTTAATTTAATTGAACAATTTTTTTTATTACATATTAGATTCTATGATGAAATTGAAGGGAACTTTAATAATATAACCCCAAGTCTTTCAGTAATTTGACTTTGCAGAAATTTTTAATTTTGTAGCGTTTGTTTGAAAGATTCATATTTCAAAAACTATTGCGTTTGGCTGACTGAAATTTCGAATTCTAATAGTACAAATTCTGTACTTTCTATACATATCTAACAGTTTTTCAGCAATTTCAAAATTTCTAATTTCCATTAGTTTTCCTTTTTATTTGAAAGTTTAGTGTCTAGTTGCCTATGACTCAATAATTTACCTATTAAAAAATGCATAGAAGGCTTAGTAAAATGACATTAACTGTCACATTTGAGGTTAACAATGAATATTTTCCATGTTTTTTCAGTATTTTCAGTCAATTTTACATGAAAAAAAGAATCCGATTATTTTAATTCAATTAATTATCAATGTTTTCTATCGTTTTTCATTCGAAAAAATCTAAAAATAAATAATTATTTGGAGGTTAATTGTAACAGAAAGTTGTTTCGCTAAGCCTACTATGTTTTAGTATTTTCTTTCAGGGGGCGAATTAATTGAAATTGAAAATTTTAAAATAACTGAAAAAGTATTAGAGATAGCTATAGGGAATAATAAATTTCGATACCGAATTTAATTCTCGATCCAACAGCATGTAGAAAAATATGTTGGTTCATTTAAAATAAGGAAGAAATTACACTTTGAAAATTGGCTGAAAAGAAGAGTAATTTCAGTTAAACGCTGAAAGATAATTAAATTCTATAAAATTTGACTTAAAGTATATTATTTAAATTGTTTAAATCCCAAATTTGGATTGTCTAACAGCAATCTTTTCAGAGATATGAATTTTTTAATCAAACAATGCAAAATAAAAATTTTCGGAAAAGTCAAAATTCTTGAAAGACTTCGAATGTTTGAAACAGAATTCCTCCTCTGTTTTTAACGGATTTTAATGATTTTCATGGCAATATAAAGAGCATTTCAAGCTGCATCTTTCTTGAAAATTCGCATGCAATCCTCAATTATAGAAGGAAATCTTGAAGCATGCTTTTCTCTACTTTTTGACAATTTTTCATATTTCTCTTCATAACTTGCTGGACCATAGGTCATGTTATCAAAGTCCATTTCAGTTTAATCATAGAATCTAAATATGGAATAAAAAATATACAATTCCATTTAAAATAAGAAAGTAGAGTGCACTACCCTATACACCGGGGGTTGATAGAACAACGAAAATATTTTCCAGATGTAGTTCAGGTGGAAAAACGGGTGCATAACAAATTTCAGAAACTTTCATCAATTAGAACTTCTTATACTTCTAATAGGCTCACTCTGTATACTTACACCCAGATTGAAGCCTTTGGAATTTTTAAATTTGCCTCT
>JACDRQ010000786.1:0-29712 GCA_013841215.1 Hycleus cichorii
ACGTATCTATAATGGCGCCAAATTTAAAATTTGAACGAATTTAACATACAGCTATAATTGAACTTTGTAAATTATTTTACATATTATCATTATCAATATCACTATCAATACTATCAATCGAACCCGCCATTATAGAGAATAAAATACGAAATAAGTAAGTTAAAACACCGACAAATAAGAAAATTCGAAATAATCGATTAAAAATTGATATAATCGATCAAATGCAAAATAATTGATCGAAAACACAAATAAGCGACACAATACAAATAAACGATATCAATATACAATGTTAAGTAAAGAATCACAGGCAATCAAAATTGAAAAATTTAAAAACAACCAACAACGTACAACTTACTGGTTGCAAATAAATATTGAGGTTAAGATTTTAAATTTTTTGCATTGTTTACATCACGTGACCATCTACTACGTCACTAAAAATCTAGTGTACCAATCTTATTTTTTACAATTCCCTACTTTTTAANGAAATTTTGTTTTGTTAGGTTCTCGTCAAGATTCAATTACCTCCGTGTACCGGGTATACCTCTTTGTTATTATTACTATTGACAGTTCTAAGCAGCGTCGTCTAATAGTGTTAAAAATCTTCGATCTTAAAGCCGCTTAAAAAATTAACAAATGCTATAAAAACTGTATAATTATTGTACAATTATACGCGATTCTATCAATTGATATCAACTAAAAACTCTTCAATAATATCATTATTACTAAAAATTGATTTTGTAGATATGGCAACGCTGGGTATTCAGGCTACAATTAGTGTTGAGTTGGTTGTAAAATGTCACGTGGCGCATGTCAANACTGTCAACAATTCAAGGTTAAGTTTTTGATAAAGAATATTTTTTCCCAATTCTATTGTTTGAATTTGTGATAATTAACAATGTAAAACACAATTGAAAAATAAACAATTTGTTTTGAAATTAAAAACAATACAATAACCAACAGTAGAAGGAATTATGTCCAAGAATCCACATAGAGTAGGTTTTAAACAATTATAAATTCCAGTGATAAACATGCAGATTTTTATAGAATTAAATAAAATCCGGTGGAGATACGGAGAGAACAAATATGGCACAAAACGAGGAGATTCGTCAAGCTGCCGAAACCCTATTAACATCGGCTAGTTATAATTTACAGTCACCGAGAGGCTTCGATATCTGTAAGCAATTAATTTATCGGAGACAACAAAAAAACTATTAATCTCTATTTATAAGTAAACAGAAAAAATATATAAGAAATAAGTTCATTATTATCATTACTATTGGACATTTAAACAACAAAGTCTAATTGTTGTAATTGAGACGGAAATTGTTTTAAATTTCAGCACACTCGCATAGTATCAATACAATACCGTCATTAAATCCGGATTATATCATATCGGAGGATCTTCTAGCTGGCCAACGATTTCACGGCGGAATGTCGAATGTTCGACGGTTTTTTTGTTTGTTTGTTACATTCGATTTTCTTTTCACTAGTTTAATGTGGATCATTTGTGTTATGGTAAGTTGTTAAAGTTGGAAATAATTTTAGATTAAATTAAACGAAAATTTATTTTCAGTTGGATGGTGAGAATATAACGAAAGCTATAAGCGAACAAATCTACCATTACAATATTCACACATCTTTATTCGATATTGTATTGGCCGCGTTTTGTCGATTTATAGTTTTATTAGTTTTTTATGCATTGATTTACATCAATCATTGGATCGTTATATCGGTAGATTGTTCGATTATTCAAATTTTAAATGATCTCAAATTAATTTAAATTACAGATGTCGACAACATTGACTTGTATATTTCTAATAACGAAAGTCTTCTTCTATGACGTGAGTATTGTAATTTTAAATTGGTTTAAAATCGAAATAATTCGATTAAATTCAGTGGCCGCATTCAACCCAACCAGTTTTCGAAGTACTCTTAGTATTAACATCGTTCGTATTATCGTGGGGTGAAGCTTGGTTTTTAGATTTCCGTGTTCTACCACAAGAATCACATGCACAACGTTATCTGATCAGTATGTATATAATTCGAAAAATTGTTGCCGAATTTGAATAATTGTTGAATTGTAAATTATATTCGATTTTTCATTGTTGTCTGAATATTAATTTATTAGCTAATACAGATTCAGAACGGGCCCCATTAATACAAAGTTATATACATGGATTACCATCAATGTACACGGAAAGTGTTGGTGCTTTTTATTCACCGATGGCATCGCCGGATGGATCAATTTATCGGTTCAATCAAACCAATATGGGGCGATTTCCAGCTGTTCAATTAACCAGAGAACAGGTGAGTCGTTTATCTTTAATCATTGAGATAATGTTTGATTAATTTTATTAAATACGGGTGAAATTTTACAATTTCCTCTATCAAATAGAATATTGCATAACGAGTAGGGAAAGTTTGCTATATTTTTCCCGGTTTATTACAGAGGTTTGTCAATTTTCGCTTATTGTAAATTAAATAATTCTTAAGTAATTATATTGAAGTACTTTAGTTGGTTTACTATTAGTGTCGTTGCTTGTAATTTAGAGAAGATTACGGTTTTATTTTATTATAATTTTGTCGATTTTTTGTTATTCTAGGTAAAAATGTGGATTTAAATTGTTATTTTTTGAATAATTGTTGAAATAACATCGAAAATAGATCATATTTGTTAACTTGGTTGTAAATATAACCTCAAATTCCACGAAATAATCGGTTTTTTTTGTTGATTATTAACAAATATACAATTTCAAACAATACCAATGAATTTTCGTAGGTTTATTTATTTACGCTTAAATTTTCTACCTTATCACAAGTATATGTACAATATTGATAAGCCTGTCGATTATAACAACTTTTCTTACTCGTAATTCAATATACTTTTATCTCTATTGATTAAATTTGTTGTAATTAAAATTTTTTGTGCATTAAATCAAAACTGGTGATTTACTTTTCCAATTTGTCTATTTTTGAAACAATTTAATCGGATGATTCCCTTTTTATTGGGGTTGTTGATTTCAGGAGGAGATGTATAAGAATTTAGCAGCACGTACCGTCCAAGAGGCTTGGGATTTATTGAATCGAAACGATTGGAAATTGGAGAAACAAATCGAATCGGATCAAATCTACACGATGAATCTATCGAGAATTGGAACAATTTTTAAACTTGTTGTAAGTATTCAATTATTGTTTATTAAAATAGAAAATATTGTTTTCTAGGCGTTAGTAGATGCAGCTCCACGTGTACTACTCGATGAATTATTCTATCGTGTCGATAGTATGCCCCAATGGAATTCAGCATTATTAGAATCACATAAAGTACAAATAATCGATGAACATACTGATATAACTTATCAAATATCAGCCGATGGTGCTGGTGGTTTAGTAAAAAGTCGTGATTTTGTTAATTTACGTTGTTGGCAATATATTGATGGTGCTTATATTATTGCTAATGTTGCTACAGAACATCCGTCATTACCCAAATTTGATAAATTTATTAGGTAATTAAAGGAAATTTTAAAATATGTTTTGAAATCGATAAATTTTAGGGGTGAAAATCGAGCTGGTTGTTGGGTAATGTCCCCGATTGCTGATAATCCAAATCAATGCAGCTTTCAATGGGTGTTGAATACAAATCTAAAAGGCTATCTTGTTAAAGCTGTAACGCATAATGGTTTTATTAATATGATGTTTAAATATGTTGAAGAGATGCGGTTGCATTTAAACGATATAAAAGAGAGTGAAAGACTATTTTAAGTGTTGTTTTTATATTTAAATCTAGAGAAAAACAAGGTGCTCCCAATTATTTAAGAAAATAAAATATTCGTGAGAAAATCTAGATTGGATTCGATTATCCAGAATAATTCTTGATTGAAACTGTGATCATATTGATTATTTTTTAATATAATTACCAATCACTTAAATTTGTAACGCTTCATCGATGAACAAATAAAAGCTTTGATAATTCTAGGATAATTAATACAACTATATCTGCGTTAATTTATTTAATAATTGTGCTACATGGTTATTTTTGTTATTATTATTAGAATTTATATCGGTGGGGTTTATTTATTTATTTGTCTTGATTTGGGAACCAAGATTGGCAAGCTTCGTTTGCAATTTCGCACATAGCCGACAATGCTTTACTTGCACCATCATAATCTACAAATTTGAAAAAGAATTAAATTGAAAACTAAAATTGTTTCAGTTTACCAGTATTGGCACGTTTGCCGAAAATTGAGCCATTGAATGGTGGTTTCCGGTACGTGGCCTCGGTGAAACTGGCGACGATTACGACAACGAAGAGGCAGAAGATGGTGAATTTTCTTGGGAAATACATTTCGGGCTTGATTCGACTGGTTGTAGTGGAGCTGTGGGTAAGTGGCGACTGTTGTGATTTTCCGGATATTTCGCCGCTTTATATACACGGAATTGGTGGAGGAATACGCGCAGTTGCTTCTAGTTTGAAAACGGATTATCTGGTGGTGACCACAATTAAAAATCTAATAACACATCCCCTTGTGTGTAACAGTCCTGTCGAATCTAATTTGTTTTCAATATAGCGGTTTTGATTCAATTATTCGTCGCGTTGATGGAAACTTTATTAAATTCCGCTATTTTGATAGAAATCAAACAAGATATTGCCGATAAATTTTATTTTATATACAACAAAACTACTATAAGTTACAATCGTGTGGTAAATTACCACATGAAGATCCAGCGTGAACCGTATTTGGCTGGCGGTTTCGGGGCGTCCTCCGGCAATCCCGGTGTGGCGTCCGGATAGACAGCCGGCGGTTCAACCGTCGGCCGCGGCCTAGCCGACTCATGTACATGAACCCTCGAATAATGATCGTACGGTAACCGTTCAATACCCATCTTCTCCGATGCACACTTATCGAAAACAGCTTGCGTTTTACGACACCTACAATACACCCGATAATACCCTCTAATTAGACTTTCAAATCGATAATTACGGTGCGAATTGTTGATTCGGACTGGATTTATCTATACAATTAGCATATTGCATGAATTCATCAGCACAAGTTTTCTTGACTTGACGGAAGAAATTCAACGCGCAATTGGTGACGGCTTTGCCCTCCTCAAGACACTTCCTAGGGTCGCCTAATTCATCGCGGCATAACATAAATTCCTGGAAATTTAACGGATTACATCCGATTTTCAGATGGGCAGGTTTGATTAGGTAATCAACATAACCTTACATTGTTTTCGTTCTCACAGGCACGGCCCATGTGGAAGGAGGCCGCTTTTAATACCGGCCCGGATAGGTTTACCTCCGTTACCGTTAATTCTTCCTCTGTTGGGAGGTAAGTCTCTTCAGTTATGCTCATTTTTAGGTTTAAATTTGGGATTTTTCGAAGACAACTGTCAAATAGAAATGTCAAAATAGCAGAGACTCAAACCGGCAATTACAGGAAGTTGCAACCACTAAATGTCGTTCTATCAACTTTAATTCTTATATATTGATTTTAATTTTTTGTATTATATTTGTATTATAATTTTGTGTTATTAATAACAAATATTGTAATTTTTTCCACGAAATCAAATTTTTTAGGCTTTATTATAATTGTTGGTTCAGTATTAATACAGCAATTTGTTGGTAGAGAGCGCTGGTAAGGCGCGAATTTCAAATTATTTCTTAATGTCCACATCAATATTCTCGCTATAATGGTTTTTTAATCTGCTTATTATTTATGGATTGTCGTTAATATCTTAAAGTCTCTTCTATGGATTTATATGGAAAGTTAAGTTTCGAGTAAATTCCTTTTAAATATGCAAGCTCATGCTATTTTCCAGCTTTCCGTTGTTCTTGCACAATTAATTTTTCATACAATTGTAATATTCTATTTTACGAACCAATATATGATAAGAATGTCTCGAAATATTTTTGATTAGATCGATAATAAACGGTTAATTGAGAGATTTGATTATTGGTAAGAACAGGGATTTGGGAATAATAAAAACAAGTTACACATGTATTGATATTTTATTGACAATGAAATAATAACAGCATTTAACAGTACAATTTTCTTTTTTTTTCAATTTTTTTAATTAATTTTTTCTTTTGATAATGTCAATGCTTAAAAATATGAGATATTCACAAATATCACAGGTGGTATTGGTCCCGGTGCCGAGACTGTGTTTTGATTGGGGTTGTTCAAGAAGATTCCTTAAAATTGGGGGCAAGTCGTGGTAAGAGTTGTATTATTATTTTACAATTATATCGATAAGAATAACAATCATAGAAATAGATTAGACAGAACTTTCTTTATGTGGTGGTGGTGTTTGTGTGGCACAATTCCTCGATTGTAGAATCGGTGCCCATGTTACATGATACGGCTTAACCGGCATCTGTGTGGCACAATTCCGTTTACTTGATGGCCGTGCAGTTATCGTATAAGGAACCACTGAAGCATCCAAGAGACTTTCTAAAACACACACAAAACGTATGAGAATTGAATTAAAACGTGTTTACTTTCTACAATCATTTTGAAAGTCGTATAATTAAATTTTATTTGTTGTAGAGAATGACTTGGCTTGATTCATCATGTATAAGTAAATCGAAATTTATCAGTATTTAGAGGGGGATTAGATGGTGGTATCCCTCGGGAATAGTGCCGAAAATCAACAAACTCACCGTTAGTAGGAGGAATGAGGTCGGGATTGTTGTCGTCTGTAATGGGATCTGTATAGGGTGGTGGCACTCGGGCATCCAATAGACTCTCCTCAGTTTTCGGACTACGAGGACGGCGATCTCTCACAGGACTATCCACCTGGAATCCAAACAGTATAAACTTTGAACCATGAAAACAACACAACATAGACGACATTCATTGTAAAATGATTAAATAGGAAATAATAGGAATGTATAATGTATTGTTGTTGAAGTTTATGTAGAATGGAAACATAAACATGGATCGTTAAATAAACATAATGTTGGTAATTCTAAGTTGACTCAAATGACATACAAACTGTTGCTATTACTCTATTAAACTGTATTCAAATTAAATCAAGATGTAAATTGCCATGGGAATAATCCATCATTCGCTAAAAAGAAGACGATTTAAAACGTTTTAACGGATTGTTTATCGTTACCCGGAATCTTTTGACAGCAAAGATGATTCCACCAACGGCACCGGCTATGATTAAAGTGGAACCAGCTGCCAATAGAATGTACATCCATGGTTTTGTTCCTGTTTTCTCATTATCAGTAGGTCCGGTGGATCGTCGTAATTCCTTCAATCCGGGCGCAGGTAATGTACGAAACAATAACGGTGTTGGATTCTTCGACCAACCCTTATTGTTCAACGAATAAATCACGGCTGAATAGTCTTGAGCCGGCTCCAAATTGGCAATGGAAAAGTCCGGTGATGGTAGTGCTGTTGTATTGGTAATCATATCATCGCCAGAATTCAATACTAAAACGAATTTCTGGCGTAAACCTGAAAAGCACCACCAACAATACAACATTCAATTGATTTCTTTTAATAATAAATAAAGTTTGTGTTATTTTCCCCCATTTTCCCTGTTCCTTTCAGCAATTCCCATAGAATATTTCTTTGTTGTTATTGTTTATTGAATTTATGTTGAGTCAATTGAATTTAAGGCTAATTCTTATTTATTTATTTAGTTTTACCTCCATCGAATCCTCTTTTGCACGTAACCAAGACCGAATGGTGCGTGATGTTTGTTACACCGCATGTATGCGGTGGATCTGGCTTGCCAGCTGGAACAATATGATAGGTACATGGGATTCTTTGTGCTCCTAACTCATTACGGCCCCAACATTGTAATGTACCGTAATCTGCGGCCGTTCTCGGCACGTACGTCAGTGCACTGCCACCGGCTTCTGTTGTGAATTCGTTCAGTTCACGTGATATCCCTGGGGTGCTGTTAAAACTCCAACGGAATAAAGATGCCGACGGTTCCGAATCAACCTGTAAAAATAAAAAAGTTTCCCCGTCTCTATATACCTTAGTTTTCCCCCATTTTACTGTGTGGGCATGTTGTTTATTCTATCCCCTAAAGAATTTTGTCATTTACTGTAATATTTCTATAGAAATCGAAGAGGTAGCAAAACAATTCGGGGTTACTATAACATGAAAACAATATTTGTTTTGCAGTATTTAACGACCGAAATTTATGTCTGGGTTGCAAATTTCCGTTGGAATATTTACAAATACTGGTTTTATTGATTTTTACCATAAATATAATCTAGTAGATTGCGAACGGTTTATATAAATTTTAATAGAAAAGAACTAGTTGAAAAACGAATCGATTCGTGTTGTACGAAGCAATTTCAAAACTTTAAATCTACGTTTAAATACGACGAGTTCTCCACAACTTTTAATTCCAATATTCTACTAGATTTTATATTCACATCAAATATTCCATTACTTCACTTATAAAGACTAAACGATAGATAAAATCGAACTAAATCTTACTGGATTCGAATTCTAATTGTCTACAATTCAATTAACAAGTCACCTTCAAATTTCTGCAATTAATCGGCCTCTTTGTTCGAAAATATTCCAATAGACCGCCCATGTAAGTCAACATTAATTTAATCAACTATGTACAGATAATCCGGATGTATCTCTACTAATCTCCAACAAACAACCTTAATTTGATTGAATTAACCGATTATTTATTGTAAAATAATAGTCCATAAAATTTTTACCAAAACTGTTTCTATTTGCAACAAATATCCATTCCGCGTGCAAACTTTATGCGGAACGAAATTAAAAATCACACTGAGATAGTGGAGTGCAAATAAGATTGCCTTATAAAGTAGAAAGAAATACCCAGGTGAATACGATTATATAATATTTTGTCTACTTTTTATTTAAAACAAGAAGGTTGCGAAATGGTGGATGCGCCGGGTTTTCATTAATTTAATTGGAGTATTTCCCATTTAAACTTTGACGACCTGCTTTTTTTAAAATTTGATTTGAATATTGTTGATTTGAATAGAAATTTGTATATTAAATTCTCAATTTCAATTAGTTTTATGAAAGAAAAATCAGTGATGTCTGTCAGGAACGTATCACAAATTTAGGCTTCTTTTGAGAAGTCGACTGTCTTTTATGTCGTTAATTTCGTTGAAAGAAAGTAATTTGATGGGAAAGTTTGAATATTGCTATAGTCTTCGAGAAAAGTGCACTTTAACCATAGTTGTCTATTGAAATACACTTGTATGTGGAGAGGATCGAGAAAATTCGACTCTAGACGAAATTAAGATTTAAAGAAATTTTTAACTTTGTACTAATGGGATTTCGATGAAAGTTTCCATTAATGATAACAATCAACGCTAAACGGTTAAACTCTCCATCGGGTTAACAAGCCATTAAAGCTTCTGTTCGGTTTTATCCTGTTATTAAATTTTATAGAAAATATTGTTGGTTAATGAGTCTTCTTCTTTAAAAACAACAATCAATTCTAATTATCTTCGAGAATAATAATAAGATTTCTGTATTTATGGTTAAAATAATATTTTAGGAATTTTGTTCGTTGGTAAGATGAGTATATCTAGATTACTGATGCTTCCAATATTTCATCGTGTCAATTTTTAAGTAAAGTGAAAGTATTTGCGGTAGATGAAGAATTTTACATAGACGAACGCCCACAATAGTGACAAGTAAGAGAAATGAAACTAATGCGAACAAACGTAAAGTTTAAATATGATAAATGAATACCGTGTTGTATGACAGTGAATTTATCATCGAAACATCATTACAACTCCCTTATATTACACTATATCTACTGCTATATTCTATATTTTGTAGACAGTTTATACTGACAGTTTGAAAAGCTAATAAGATATGTTTAATTTAGTTGCATCTATCAAATGCAATTCATAATTGCAAATATGATACTTTATCTCGTCGTTAATGGACAACAGTCGGTGAAATATGGACGATATACGACAATAAAAGTCAAATATTGCATTGATTTATATACCGAATGATATATTATCTTGGTANGATTAAAGCAATATTAAAAAAGCCAGTTAACTGGCTCTTTATCTGCATGGAACAAGTCGGTGTTAAGTCTATCGTATGGGTGAGTTGTCTTAGAACAACTAGAATTTATCGATTGTGTTGGGTGAAACTTGGCTTTCCCCTTTTGCGGATTTGCTGGAACTTTTCTGCAATACTACATAAACTATCCACAGTGGGAGCTAACGGAAATTCTAAGGGATGTTGTGAATTTGTCTTGAATTACCAAGTGTTCAACGCCACGATGGCATGTTTCTACTTTCAACTCTACTTGTTTTCGATAGCACTATCCAAACTTATCCAACAGTTAATCGTTGAAACATCAAGGATTTAAAGGGCTTATCTAACAATAATCCCTTTATTTGTCTGTATTTGTAAATTTTTATTTGAAAGTATTCGTTTTTCTTGTTCTTGAAAGTCGCTAGTTTCGGTTTATCGATCGGATACAGCCATTTGTAGAAAGTTTTTTTTTTAGATTATTTAATAGACAAGGGATACTTGAGACTGTGGTCTATTCCAACGAAATAACGGCAATTGCCGCCAGTTCTACAAAAAATAACGTCTATTTCATTCATATTTTATTTGATGGCACAATATTTTATCATTTTCTGGCAATATAAATCTTCATCTACGAAATTTTCGTTAATTATCGTTTAGAAACAAATATAAATTTTTCTTTATTTCACATTAATTACCGCACAGTTAAAATAAGACCGCTTCATTTGAACATGTGCCAATTGGAACAGGCTAGAATCGATATAGTTCATGATGGCGGTGGTTGTAGTTACCAAACATATCGAGTTGTTTGGGGTAGTTTCTCGGGGGTAGAACAAAACGAAAAAAAGATAACACGATTATCAGTGACCGTGCTCTTTACTAGATTCGAACAACAACGGAAGAATATTAACTAGGAACAAGGGTATGAATGCAGGAAATGAAATGTGTCCTAATATACAGAGGCGAGGAACAAAATTCTCAATTTCAATCTTTTTTCGGTATTGAAACATTAATGTTTATTTTCTTGTAGACTTGACGACAGTCTTTTATATGGCCAATCCACATATTCATATCAATTTGGAAGTTTTCGATATAAAAGCGATACCAGTTTCCATCCCTTTTATCTGGCCACAATAACCACATTTCATTCTTATCCTCAAGTCACAGACAAAAGTTTAAATGAAGGATCCTATCCATTCTTGGAATAGTTTGTTCGACAGATAATAATACGACAAACAGTTGTGCTTTCCAGTTAAATGTTAGGGTTGAATATCAACAACAGTACAGGGGTAAAGGGAACGGCTATCCGACTAACAAAAATCCAGTTGAACTATATGATATTTGAAATTGTTTCCCGACAAAAGTTCACAATTTAGAGCCGTCACGTTAGTCGAGATTCGTGTCGAGTCTTCGCTTTAATATAATTAGACTGTAGATGATTTAAATTTGTTGTGGAATCCACAACTACAACAGACTTTAGTTGATCAACTTTACCCTATGAGAAGTTTAAATATCGATTTTGATCATGATTTACAAGCTTTTGTTGTTTTTTACTGATATCTCTAGAGCTGTACAATAACTTTGCTGATTAAAAAAAAGTAATTTATTTTACAACAAAACCATTGATAAGAACCACGATACGGCTATAGATTAATATTATTGGGGAATAATCCAATATAGATCTGGAGTTCAATAAATTATATTAACAAAAACGGGAGGAATACTTCGGGAATGATCCGAAAAAAAATCTAGAAGATAATAGAATTTTATTTCCACCAATTCCGGTTATTGTTTCTTGTATTTCGCTCATTGTTGGAGTTTTATGGTGGGTGGTATAATGAGAATTCTAGATGGGAAAAAATCGGTTTAAAGTTGGCTTTTTTCTGGCCATATCGAATTGAAATTCTCGTTGGGTTTGTTGGATTGATGAGAAAAATTCGGGGGATTATTAGATGAGGCGATGAATATTAGAAATTGGTTGATCGATCTATTTATAAATGGTTGAATAGTTGGCAACAGTTTCCATAAATTGTGTATGGATTGATCAATGTGCATAATTATAATTGTCACAAAGTTTCTATACGTTAATCCCATAATCCCAATCTAATTGCATTCTAAATGGTTTTACGTCGATTATTGGAGGTTGATGAGTGTTTTGTAAATTTAACACAAAATACCGTTATTGCACTTTTGCATCAATGCAGTGGTTATCGAATTTTGCTCATTCGAGATTTGTAATACACCAACATAGAGTAAGAGAGAGCTAGTGGCCCCCTAATTTTCGTAAATCCATTGTGATTTATTTTGTGGATTTGCCGGTTTCGGTTTCTGGTGATTTACGAATTTCAAACAAAATCAAACTAATAATAATCAATACAATGGACAAGCCCTCATAATAACGGGTGTGGATTTTCGACAATTTGCCATATTTTGAAGGAACATTAATTTAAAAGTGAATATATGTAGTCAATTCATGGGTATTGTTTATGGTTGCCATTGTATTTACCCCCTTTAGAGCCTGTCAGGCAATCACAGTAATGCTAATTTAACTGTACATTGAATTGTTTATGTTAACTTCGGGCCCTAGTTATTTGAGCTTTATACATCTTTGATATCGGTTTAATTGAATTGATCCGACTATACCACCTAGTTACAAACATAAATTCCAACAATTAATAATAAAATATTCAATTTTATGATCAATTGTACAAATACAAAACGATAATATTTGAAACTCCATAATTCAGGTCTAATAAAATGGTTGAACTCATCAGTTTAATTAAATAAAACAACAGTGCTGGAAATGTTTATAACCTTACCTTACATTCTACTTTAAGTGGTTCATCTTTAGCAGCCCCTAGTACTTTCCTGCCATTCCCGTCACCACATACTGGTTCAAACTTTACACGTAAATGGAATGGAGGACTTCTCGATGTTCCCTCTTTGTTTGTGGCTTCACAACAATACCGCCCCGAACTGGCACGGCTAACACCCTATATGACAGAAAATAAAATAAAATCGCAATTTCGAATCGATATTGGTATAATATCGAATGTAGATTTTATTAAAGTGCGCCTAGATTTTTTGGGTTTAATGAATTTACACCGAAAACTAGAAAAACCGGCCAGTTGGTGTATAAATCTTGCGATGGTCGGTTAAATTGTCAGCCTTCAAGTGATTTGAGATTGTTGAGGGTAGAGTAGAGACAATTTCACATATATTAGGTTTTACTATCGCTCTATGTTGGCGGACATAACAATTTTTCGAGTCTTCAAGATTTCACCAACGAAATCTCAATGGAGTAGAATACTGATCGTTGGACAAAACTCGTATCTTTTTCTCTTTCATCACTACTATATAACCATCAAGATGTGGATGGAAATCATAAAAGAGAGTAGTGAACATTTCAATGTAAAACGTCTGGTTGGGGAGTTGATAAATTGAAGAAAATCATAAACTCACCTGAAGCACTAGTGTTTGATTGCTGACAATGATGCCAGCTGTGGCATTGCTGAGTAGTCGATTACCATCACGCAACCACCAGACTCTGTGCACCTGAAATCAGTTCCAAACTCAATTAAAACCATCGTTGGCAATGCAAATTTCAACATTAAAATAAAGATTGAACGAGCCAGGCGTAAGAAAGGCCAACTTACACCTGTAAAGATTGTTTTTATTGGAAGTATTTAGTTTTATTGTGCTAGTGGGTAGAATTTTAATATTAAAGAATCATGAATATCGGGAAAATAAAGAGAACTTTGAACGTTACTCTATATATGCATCTAATCCAACATACTTTCAAGGAAGCTAACAAAATGATGCATCAAAAGCGAGTCTTTGAAGTTTAAAGCTGTATATAGCTTTTTCTTTAAATAATAATTGGAAAGTTCTAATACCATTTTTGTGTCCCTTATTAAAACTTCCACGAACTTGTCCTATTTTCTTCGGTTTCCTGTGTTGTTTTTTATCGTGAAGACACAACTGCTTAAGTTTGACAATTTGCTTTTTTGCCTCATCTTTCTATAATCGCAGAATAGCCGGATTGTAGTTTTTCTTTATTACAAATTTGACACATAATTTCGCCGGATTCCAATTTATCGAGTTTGACAAGAGGCGAAGCGATACAATGGGGAGAATATTTCCTATAAATTGTACTAAATTCGTAGAGTTTCCAATATTGTTCCGAGTGATATTTGTGATTCGACAATGGGAATTCATCTTTCTGGAGGGTGCAGTGGAGAATGACACGTTTTATTAAATTTTTATATACAACAAGATAATAAAAAAGCAACCCATCTTGAACAATAAAGCGCTTATTGTTGTGGATATTTGCACAGTATGAACGTCTGTTTTTCATATTAATAATTAAATTAATTTATAACAGGGAAAACTTTATCACTATAGTGAACTATAGAAACCAGGAGTGATAATTCATAACCCAATTTATTAAAAGTTTAGCCAACGTGAACACAACCAGACCAACTTATGGGAAAACAAAATATTTCGATGGCATTAATTGTAAATATAAATAGCGAAAATGGAGCTTCGGAATTAATTACTATTTTAATGTGGATATTGTATATATTTCATCCACTAGTGGCAATCAATTTCCGATACGTTAACATTGGTTATCATTCAAATTTACTCAAATTGTCGGCCAGCTTTAAAAAGCGTGCATAATTGATATTTTCAATGATATTCTCGTTGATGAAATATGAAAATCAACAAAACATTTCGTCAAGTACAGATGCGCTTTTTCGCTAACGATTTGGCCATTTTTAAAACGGCCAATAAAGTAATTGAGTTTTGTGCAAATAGTCTGGCGTTAATATTACTGAATACAAACATAAATCTATTTAATGATATCTTTTATGCAATCTCGACCTGTATTTGCTTAAATTGGTAGATTTATCTTGATTTTATATAATCATGTGATAATAATGTGTCACCGGAGACGCAAAATATTCTATTTGCCCTTATTAATGTAACCCTTATGGGGACATAAATTTGATAAATTGTTATTTCTTATGTGCAGCCATTCCGCCATTTATACATGTTTACGTATTTACATTAACAATATTACAATAATTAAATAAAAGGAGACCTCAAAATCGATTATTAATAATAAATTCCATATTTTGAGATTCTTGATTTTCAAAAATATTACAATAATGTCTGTATTTGTACTATACATTGGAGAATTGGAAATATGTTAATTTTCATCTAGTCGCCTTTTATCAATTCTAATCACTTAAATAATTTCCTCCATCTTTCACTTGGAAGATAAATGAAATTTCCAGAATAGCAATCTGATTATTGGGGCAAAAAGACGCAATCTCTCCCCCATATTAAACAAGACCGATTCGAATTTATTATAGGACAACTTCCAAAAAAATTACAATAATTCACAAAACAATTATAACAATCGAAATTTATTGCTAATGCTAAAATGGTGGATGCGCCGGGACAAAATTCCATCATAATTTAGCCATAATTATTTCATCAACTTTACAAAATTAACAAATAAATCAACAAATTTGCCATCTGTTTATATTTTAAAAGCCTAAATTTCAGCCATAATAATTCATCTCCATCATTAATCAACTATTATTTTAATTAATTTGAGTGGGTGGTTTTGTTGTTTTGATTAAATTTAACGGTTTCAAATAGACTTGATCTAATGGTCGGCTTAAGTTTAGCTTCTTGATCCAATCGAGATCTGTGTGGAGTGGTATAAGTCACAAACTATGCGTAATGTGATACGTTTAATAGTCGGGAAGACTTATATTCTTGGCATACATTCAGCATTGATTAGAATGTGAGACGACTGAACTAGTGTCGTTATCGATTTATGGAAATTTGTAGGGTTGTAGAACTATTATTATAAACATGGAACGTGTGAAAAATGTTGTCTGACACCGTCTGTTTCGCGATTGCATGCTGATAATAACCGTGATAATAACCATCAAACTCATCAAATAAAAAATAATAATAATGAAAGTTCTTCGATGGAATCTTCTATCTTCTACCGGGTAGTTTCGTCCCGTTCGAAATGAATTCAACCCGATTGTTGCTATTGTTGATATTTTTGTTTGTTTGCAGTTGCAGTTGCAGCTGTAATATACGTACAATTTGGTTTGAATGTTTCCCCATTTATCGATTTAACTTCGTAGATTATGTTGATATTAGTTTATTATTCCATACAAACAGAAACTTTCCCTGGTTAGTTCTTAATAAGCCGTTATACAATTTGATAAAATCAAATTTTCATCTGAACAGAGTACACAAAAGCCGTAATTGTAAAGTTATTATACGAATAAATTATATAGTTACAGTAGAATAATGTACTTTAGAAGCCAAATAATATCTTAGACTATTAATTAGTTTCAAATCCATGCCATGTCAAGTTCCCACATTATTTCCTAGACAAAGTTTATTCAGCTATTGAGAATATTAATGTTGTTATGACACACACACTATATTTTCATACACATCCACTCTATCCTTTAAATTTAACTTGATAAACCAGATTATATAAATTACAAGTTGCCAACTTGTCGGCTTTGTAAAACAGATTTTAATGTTTCCAATGCCTACATAATCTCACAATATTCCCATCCAAAGCCCCATTGAATTAGAAAAAATCGCCAATTCGACATTAACACTATCTGCTCATAATTAAAACCCGTGTTTGTATTAAATTCTGTTTTATTTCAAAACAAAGAGTATTTGAAGCGTCCCGATTGGTTAATTACGAAAAACGATTCGGTTCTCATAGAATAAAAGTCTGTCAGATTCATGTTTTAAATTTGTTCAGTTTCCAAGTCAATTTGTGAGGGTTTATATGTGGGTGATTAGAAAACGGACGTGTTCCTCTAGTTAACATGATATCTGACTTTAATCCAATCGGATAGCCGATTTAATCTATTGATGTTCGATTTAAGGTAAATTTTACCGAGATATTTATAGTTAAGGGGATAAATCACTTGCCTCTTTCAGTTGTACAATTCTATTTGATACCTGTTCGATAGGATTCATTCGATAACAATAGTTGACAAGAGTGTGAGAGAGAAACAATAATCCGTATTCACACAGTACATGGTTATTAAGCACGATAAATTCTATTTTCTCTTCTACGAGTAAACTGAATTTAGACGTTCTATTGTAGAATGTTATTGCATTATGTGTGCAACTACTGTGCATGTATATAGAGGTAACATTGTGAAATTAGAGCGGATATTGCAGTGTTGCACTTTAACAACAAACCAACATTTTCGATTATAATCCCAACAATAGTGGAAAAGATGAAAGTGGTGAGAGATTCTATTTAAAATCCGCAAACATGAGATTCGAAAGAAAAACAATACAGGCAAACATCGACTTTTAACTATGGGATTTCCAACTTCACAGGAGACCGAAAAGAAGACGAATCAAACGTGTCCGGAAATCTCGTCAATTTCGCACACACCCGTAGAAATGGCCCTGGAGTGAAACTGTGATTTCCCATTTCGATTTTTCACGGTATCTCCATTGGGGATTGATGTGACATTCGACAATTTGAAATTCACACCCTGTACAAAAAAAAAAAGATAACTATAGGTGTTTAATTATAAACGGAGTAAATTTTCGCGGTAACTTCCCGCAACAAGAGGATATAGTGTGAAAATGGAGAAATACAGAATATACAGAAAATGCGATATATGAGCCGTTTTATTTTTTCAGTGGAATTAACTTGAAGGCAGCACCGAGCGAAACAAATTGCAATTTTTCCCGAGTTAATGTTGTTATTATAAAATTGCTCTAGTTTACTTATTGATGTTGATTTTAATAAATCTCATCGGAAAAATAGTGGATTAGTGTCTCTATATTATCGTCAACAAGTGGTTTATAATTGTATTATCGAGAAAAGACAATAACCATTCGAGACAAACATCTTGTAACTGTCTAATATTCACTTTACTTGATTGACAGAATCTCTAAACCATAATCTTATCGGGAATTATAACTAAATTTGCCGATAATTGACCCAAAATAGGGCGTGAATAACGACGATTTTTGCTTTTATTCTTGATTTTCCCGTTTGTTGAGAATGTTAACAATTCCGGATATACACTTGTTGCAGGATTCTATGGTCAAAGTTAATTGTTTACTTTTGGCTTTACTTTGACCATTCCTTCAGGAGCTATTTATTTTATTTATTCGGTAGAGAAAAAACCGTGTTGTTGGATGTTAAACTATTTGTTATTTCGCTAAATTGCACGAATGTACCGTTCTAATGGCCACCTCATTAACGTTTTTAGAAAGACCGAAAAACCGGTTATAGTTGTCGTAAATTTACCCAATTGATACAACATCTCTAATATTCAGTAATGGTTGAAATAAATGAGTTGATTTTCCACATGATGTAGTTTTTATTTATACGAATTGATTAATGAATTGCTCTCATTGTACCAAACACAAACAGTTCCAACGAGCAAGTTTACTTTGTTTGATTCGATTGAAGGTGTAAAGTTGAGTAAGCTACAAATTTATACGGATGCCGGTTTTTAATGTAAGTTCTAAAATTAGTAATTGTTGCCGCGTTCAAGCTGTTGGGCGTATCGGTTGCATCTTGGATCAATCTCCGTTTTTACAAAATTGGAAATTCGGGATAATACAGAAATATCAAGAAGGAGTTTTGTGCACCTGTTCCCTTATTTGCCTGATAAAATATTACCATTTTCGATCTGTTTTTATAAAAATACACCACTAACGGGGAAAAACAATAATCTTTTAGGATAAAATAAAACCTAGTTAAGATGTAAGTCAATTAAATCGCTTGAAAGGATCCCGCTTATGAAAGATGATTAAACATTCCTACAATTGTACTTAAAGTACTACTGAAATGTAACATTCAACAAATCCAACACTGACTATTCCATTAAACATATCCTCAAACAATTTAATCTTTCTCGAATTGCATATGTATAATTTAAATGTACAGACATATAATATTGAAGGGGACTTCTATTTTAATGCTATAAAATGTACGGAAACGTTGGAAATTTTGACTCATAAGACGAAAACTTTCCTTATAACTACAAATAGAATCAGTGTAAATTAAACACAGAAAATCTCTCTTCAATTAATTAATAATGTCGCATTTCGAATGTATTTCCATAATTAGATACTAATAGGAGTAATACGAATACTACTGCATATACCTTGCCGTATACGAAATCTTATTCCATTCGTACTAGTAATCGGATAATTTCCGTGAATTCGCCAATATTAAATCATAGATGTAGCACAAATTAACCTATTATTAGTGAAATTTTCGAGTCTATTAGATTTTCGATAGAATCATCCAACGGTCACGAATTTATTTACCCTTGTCATCATCTTCTTGTCTTTCCCTCAAGTTGTTTGTTAAAATTTCAAAGTTTGGTCGCGTACAAAAACAATTAGGTACAAAATTATTCGCGTATTATTTAATTGAAGTCTAAACTAAACTAGGAAAAATTTGGATGTGTGGTTAATCTAAATTCTCGTTTGTTTGAGTTGTTGAGTTTACATATCTCGTAGACAAACATTAACTATGTAGAAAGCCTGAAATTTTGATTAGTGTTTACGTATTGTCGTTAAACTTGAAATGGTTATTAAAACTTTACTCGTGTTCGTTGCAACTTTATACCGATTGGGTGACGATGATACGTGATTATGTCAAAGCTAATTTTTAGCGAGTATTTATTTTTAAGTTACCAACAAAAATGTCTCAATTAACAAGAAATCTATCGAAAAAAAACCGATTTAAGTTTCAATATTGAACGGAATAAGTTTTAATCGAGGACTATTTTGTAAAGCATGAAAAACGCTCTAATTACCGCGCAAAAATTGTAATAATAGAAGTCTACGGTAGAATAGAAACCGTACAAAATTCCAGTAAAATAGTGGTCGATTATAGGAGAAAGTTTATATAAATTTGAAAGGTGGAAATTTCTTTGTTAATAACGGCGATCGGTGCAATTTTGGTGGAGGCGCCGGGTTACACGCCACATTCACGATCAATAATTTAGAACAACGAATAAGAAATGTTTGTAATTTTCAACAATAACAATTCTAGTGTCCGACAATTATGAATTGTAACAAATTATATTTAATAACGATATTAAAATGTGGCTATCTCGTTATTTTATTATAACATTTTACAGGTCAAATAATAATTTAAAGAAACTAATTATATGAAATGCTACTATCAACATAAATAATATAATATATAATCAACGCTGTTATAATGTTATAAATTGTTGAGTTGCCGACACACAATAATTGTACCTGTACAGCCATGAAAAGGGTTCCACATTTACTCGTACACGTTTATTCAATTTCCATCCATCCCCGTTGCTAGTTGTCTAGGTTTACTACACGTCTACATTAAAATAAATAAAGCACAACAAAAAAGGGTTGATTTTCGCCTGTTGTAATAACCGTAAGTTTTATTTCAGGGATTGTTTTGTAGAGATAGTGATACAAATTGTAAATAATCTAGTGCAGTTTTGAAGATTATTGTTCTAAATTATGTTGAATATTGTTCTAAATTATGTTGAACATAGGGTTTAGTTGATCGGTAAGCAGCATGATTTGTGGTAGAATACAGATTATCGTCAGCAGTATAGTGAAAATATAGATATTGGCGCAGTGCATCAAACTTAACGATGCTTAACGGTCCCGCTACAGATGCTTGTATGTCGACAAGTATGTACTTGAGCAACGGTCTACTATGCTGGTGAAAATCGAACATAACACAACTACACGTAGTAAACTTTTATATATTACGAAATTTCGTTGATATATTGAAATGGGCTTGTGTTGAACAAACAATAAATTATTGAATTTTCGATGAAGTTTATTTGGAACAGTATCAAAATTGACAATTGTCTATTAGTTCAATCTCGGAAATTTGTCTTAGTTTGTGGAATCGAGGAAATCCCCCACAAACTGTCATAATTTGTTGGAATGTTCATGATGTGGAATTTATCCACGCAATGAAATCTGTTTATTTGTCAAAGAGAGATTTAGAGAGGATGACAACAACTAGAAAATATAAAACTCTAGAAATATTTCAATCGAAAATTATCCAGTTTTAAAACTCGAAAATTTCGTAATAATGTCAAGCAAGTTGTTCTTCACAAGAATGTTCAACGGCGGTGTAGATCTCTTTACCGAAATGTTATTGGAAAATTCCAAAGGGACGTATTAGAATTCGCATCGTCGTGTCGGCCATATGCAAATCATGCAGCGACACGTTTTTCGAATTGCGATATTTTCGTTTTATTTGCAATTCGAAGTGGTTTTTAACCGCCTCAAAATTCCACAATCACCCGCACACATTGTGATAAAATAACAATTATTGAAATTTCGACAAAAAACTTTCTAATTAAATGGAAATCGTCTAGTTTGACGAACGTAAAAAGGGGATTTAGACGCGATCAGGTGCTTCATCTAGCTAATTACCACTTAAATTGTTGGAGAAACGGTAAATATATTGCGATGCTTACCACATCAACGGAAATGAGACTAAGATCCAATTACTAATAGCGTCTGACAAAATGGAGTTTTTCTAGAAGATCAAATATGACTGTTGTCTTCTTCCAAGTTTAAATAAAGCGAAATATTCGTGTAAATAATAAAAGACAAGTTTTTCAATAAGATTTGAAAGTTATTAAATAGAAACTTGTTCAAGAAGCAATTTATTTCTATTTGCTCGAATATATTTGGTATTGCCTGCCGATCTTTGTTTGGAGTGCTACTAAATGAAAATCGAATTTGTAACGTGTCTATCTAGTTGATTTGTATGTAATCAACTGTATTACAATTGTCTATTGTTTTAACGCAGTATTTAGATCTAAGATTAAGGGTTTGATTCTGTTCGATGCGAATTGAGGCAGAAATCGATTAAGACGCCATATAAATCAATGATGGTTTCACTATTGTTACGTCTTGAGTAAATTCGAATAATTGAATCAGAAAATTCACAACGACATAAGGGATTGATGGTATTGTTGATTTTCTTCGGCGAATCACTTAAAAATAAACCCATTGATGGATTGATTAAATTGATTTCAACAATTGTATAATTTTGGATAATGATCAAAGAGACTTACCCAAGGGTTGGCAACTAGATGGCATTCAAAATAGACGTCGGCCCCTTCTTTGATGTCTGTCGCATCAAGACCATGGCCTAATGTTAGGGTGACTTTGGGCGGATAAAGTACACGCAGCATCCAAGTACGTTGTTGTTCACTGTACGGAATACGTTGATTAGAAGCTTTACAAGTCAGAATAAGTCCATGATCGGCTGATGTTGGTGTAAATGATAGTGTACTGGTTGTTGTATTACCATCAGCACTAACACTGACTGTACCACCTTCGAGCGATACGCCATCCTGGAAAATAACGAAATAACAATCATTCGATACGATCTAGAAGAACTGGATGGAGAATTTCTATTATTAAATTCCTCTATCAAATCAAATAATGGTGAATGCATTGGGCAACGATCTATATTCAAATAGTGCGACCATTAATTAAGGCCAAATGTTGTAATTAGTGGTATAGATACATTGTCACTCTAGTGACATTAGTTTTCGACAGGAATTATATCCGAATTCTGACATCGATAAATTGGTAGTGTTGATAGTTGGTAGTAATACTAGCCGTATTGGTCGCCATTAGTTGTTTGTTTCTAATTAAATAACCCTTTTAGATAATCGACCTAATTATAACCAATATTCAAGTACAACAGTAAACATTATCAGTCAGATTGTATAGCAAATGTCGCATAGGGGCAACATTGTTAACCAAATATTAGTTAATAACTCATTCTAATCTTAACCAATTAAACGGTGCTATACCGGGCGTACATTTATCTATTAATTCAGTGGAAATAAACCAGAATTCTAGTGGACAATATTACCCGGAGGCCTGGTCAATTTGTTCAAAAACCGAACCTAATTAGGCGTACTGTTTTGATAGACTTAACACAGCAGGTGATCCCGGACTCAATATGCTATAATTTCATCTATTTGAACACGTTGTTTTAATTTCAGAAAAAACTAATCCCCGACTTGCAGTAATTGAAATAAATATGTTTTCAGTTTTCGGATATTTTAATTAATGAATTGTTAATTAATTTTTAAGTAAATACAAAATGATTTGCCGGAATATTCAGAGAATTGTGTGCTTCATAGAAATGTAGCTTGCTCTATTGATTTCCTTAATTAAAAAAAGTGAGCTTTCAGAGTTGATTTATTCAGTTGACTTTTTCTAAGAGTCGTAATATTTCATAAAACAATTTCAATTCTAAATTAAGATGATGATCTTTTACGTTTCTCTATCTTTTCAGGAACGTAAAACTTTTATTCCGTACTTAATACAAGAGTGTAGATCATTAAAAAAATATCCAAAGAATCCTTCAATTTGCACAGAAAATGGCGGTAAAGAATCTAGAGTTAGTCGTGAGAAATGAACCGAATTTGAATCCCTATCCCTATTGTAACTGTGAAGCTTACCGTTAATTAACATCGGAAAATCGCCCGTATTCTACAACATTGGAACAGCTTAACGGACATTCTTGTTTACACACTTCCTGAAATTGAAATTATTGGAAAACTGCCTACGCTGTGCATAATATCGGCAGGATAGGCATCCAAATTTATCACAGAATAAGCATTTAAAATCGGTTCGAATTATTGATTAATTTGTTGGGTAGATTGGAACGAAAAACGATCGAGATTAAACTAGCGTAATAGGAGAATTTTAAAGAAGCGTTTCTAGGGCATAAAGAGCTTGTATTAATCTGTAATGGATTAAATGGAGACACGATGGGGGATGAATCACGATGAGAGCAAGCCCGCAATGTTGCTGTCGAAATAATGAAATAAACATTAAGAAAATCGCGGAAAAGAGGCAAAATTGATAGAGAATATCAAATAACAACTTTCTTTTCTACAATTAATTGATAGAGGTAGAAATAATGGTGGATATTTCACAAATAATCCGCATTACGTGATCGCGGTTGGTGTACAGCGATTTAAAATTGAAAATGATTGTTTACAATTTATGTTAATTTATTAAATGATGGCAATTAAGTGTGTACAAGTTTATAATTAAGCGGTATAATAAAATCTTAATATCGCTTAAATTTCTATAAATTTGTAATAAATTACACAAGCAATTTCTCCGACATTGAAACAATATTTAATTGGTAGAATCAACTGAATCTGAAATATTCTTGGATAGTTTTTCTGTTGGTTGGCAGTTTTATTTTAAAAGTACCGTTGAGAAGTTGGCTTTACATTGAAAATGCATTCTTCCTCTTCTCGTCCTTTTGTTCTCATCTCTAGAACGTTACATATTTTATAAGAGAACTGTCGTAAAGTTGAAGGTTAAAGAGACATACAGAAGGAGACTCATGGTTGACCTGAACCCCACAACAATTCTAATAACGAATTCATGAATGCTCTCGTTTCCTTCAAATACTTTTCCTCGTTGCCTAACGGTTTTCTTTCCACGTTGATTTTCTTTTCTAACAAAACAAGCGTAGTTAGTGCCGAAATCACTACTTGAATTGGTAAAAGTAAAGTTTGTGGTTGTTGTAAAACCACCTAAAACCACAACAATCGTTCTTGTTTGAAAGACTCAACGATCGTTGATGATTTTATACAGCAAGGACGACATTAGTGTTGTTCATTTAGAAATGGGCTAAAAGAATATTAACCTTGAAGTTTATAGTTGGAATGGCGTCGAGAAACGGATTTTTTACCGTGCGTAGCTTTTAAAATTCTGTCCTTTAAAAGTCAGATAGAATTTAATGCCAGTTTCTACAAGGATAATTATGTGGAGTTTTCCATAATCGTCTTGTTGTTTCGTCTCGGTTTATTTTTATTTATCAATTTAAGATGCTGAATCGATTGTTGTCTTGTACAACGTAAAACTGCTCCGGTATTCAGTTCATGGTAGTTTTGTTGTGACCTAATCAGGGTTGTACCCGTTCTCATTCTCGAGCTGAAGAAATACCTCGGAATTGCGTGACTTTATTCGAAATTTTGCTGGAAATCGTGCATTCAACATACGTAGCGGTTGTTTTATTCTATTTACAGTGGAACAAACAATGACACTATATTCGAACAAGTTCAATTCCACCACCATTTATTCCCGTCATCATCGGCTTAGTTGTCAATTCTGGAGAGAAACGGGAAAGTTCGCACTTTTGACAATCTTGACTCGATAATTTTATTGAATTCAATTCGATTTAATTAAAACTAGGCGAAAAAACATCAAGTGTGACGTGAGTGGTTGGATTGATGTGGGAGTTGGCGAAAAAGTGGCAAAGTTCGAAATTACTTTCGGTACAGTTTTGGAAACGTAATGTTGATAAGCACCGTTTTTACTCCAATTTGTCACTGTTCTACCGTAACTGCACGGTTTTTGAACTAACGACCATAAAGGTTTTGACACACATTCCTTAAATCTACAAGGAATACGTTTCAATGCATCACAAAGACGAACTAAAAGAGGCTCGAGACTGTTTCACACCAAACGGATACGTAGACTGAATTTTATTTGACACGTTTACGAATTTTAATGTGAGTGGCGAAATCTTTACGACAATATCCTGGGAGATTTGTTGTGTGATTGTAATACAAATTCACTTGAAAAAACAGTAATAGAAACGAACAGCGATTGTGTCATAAACTTTTACGAATTTCCCAGTATCAGTTCTTGTTGTATTAAATGGGTGCGTTTTCGCTACAAAATACTACCAGGATATAGATGGATATTTTTTCACATAGATTCCACTCCCATCAGCCATTTACCAATCTGGCTCAATATGTTTTTATGCGATCCGTTAGATTAAATCAAGCGAATAGACAAAACAACGACAGCTTCCCAACGACAACCGAAATGAGGACGAATACTGGATTTGGACGGAGAAACCCCACAAAATGTGCCACAAGAAAAACATGATAGAAACCTGTCATGTTTATCAATTTATTCGCCTTATTTACGCTGTTTCGCAAACGACAAATGAAAAGTAAACCTTTTGAAGCCTCAATTTCAATTTTCAACTTGTGTTTAGTTAATGAACAGTTGAAAATTAAAAATGTTTTTGATCTTACTCATTATTTACACTCGCTATTTTGTACAGATGTAAGTTTTAGATTTATTTGCGTTTTAGCTACTTTATTTGTTTAAAATCCATCCAAAAAGTTTCAGTGGAATAATTTTGTTTGCGCAATGTATTCCAACGAAAAATTGAATTTCTGACAAAATAATACCGCCTTTGAGCATATGTGGAAATAACGTTGATAAAGTTTAGGCCGTTCATTTTTTCGGGTAAATTTATTGAATCTTCCAGTTGAGTTGTTAAAATTTGATCGGTTCATCTTAGAAAACGTTGCCTCTAAATTACCTAAAGTTAATTACGATCGCAATTCAACAAAAGAATTGTCGTTTTAGATTTCACTCAAAAATTCGCTTGACAATTAATCAAAAGACAATTCAAAAATTGAGTGTCTTCAATCGAATATTGCTCACAGATAGAAGAATACGAGAAGCATTGTGTTCGAATAAAAAAAACTGTTTAATCTTTGATATTAACGAATCTCTGTAGTAAGTCTTCTGCTCTTTGTGAATTTGGTTTGTAAGTACTCGAGTTCGCCCGGACGTTAGTTAGCGGAGGGTTCGTTTGAGAACTCTTGACTATTGTTGGATTTTTTTTAATATTACTTCGTTATTCAGAGGAAACGTACACGATTTTAACAATAACCAAAAGCTATGAAATCGACTAAAAGATGGGATCATTTCAGTCTTACTCTCAACATTATTCCCCTTTCAATGTTTGTTTGTTTGGTTCAACCGGTCGATTGGCTTAATTTGAATATTTAATATAGAAAATTGTGTTTCTATTGTACGAATCGAGAGTCTATCAATAGGCGATTTTGCACTTAATATCAGCTATTTGATACGTTCACAAGACAGCTGGAGGCAAAATCGAATCGTAAATTCGACAAGTTTCTGCCTCAGACAATAAGGACGCATTCAATATCGATAGTTTGGAATAACCGACATGCAAATTATAATGAGAAAAATTTTGCTATAAAATTTAAATATCGATGAAACGGCCAAAGTAATTTTATTATTTTAGTTTGTTCCCAATAAAAATACGATTTATGCAAATTTTAATGGTCCTCGGTGTATTTTAATAGCCTGGTAGCAAAAGGGGACAGATCGTGATAAATTTGATGTTAGTTTCGAGTCTAGTTTGAAAAGTCTAATTTTCTCCCCAAATTGATGTTGATATTAGTTTGGATGAAAATGTTGGCACACTAATTAAGTCTCTGTGAAATTTGCAAAACGAATAAGATTGATAGAAGATGGAAAATAATTCTAAAAGTTTAGTCGAGTTGAATAAACAACCACTACTACAACTATTTTAGGGTTCGGGTTTGCTGACATTCTGTGAAATTATGTGTGAATTATTAGATTTAACCGGTGGATTCACTTGAAAATTCTACATTCTCATAATAAATAACAACAACCAGAATGGTAAAAAGCACGAAACTTGTATATTTCGACAAAACAACTATGCTCGTTGTAGATTTCTTTCTCTATTTGTGGTAAATGTTCGTAGTACCGGGTTTTATTTATTTTATTTTTTGATATTTACAAACCATCCGTTAGCCTGTGCTCTAAAACTTTGCTCTGAAACTAGACAAAAACAGCCATTAGAACTAAACTAGTGGCAATAGAAACCGTAGATACTGGCGAAAAAGTCGACTCCATCCACTTGTATCTATCCTAAATTGTTGATGGCTTGTGAAGAAACAAACTAATAAGTCACATCAAATTCCATCCATATATTACTTGAAGATTCTTGCCAGTTCTACTGGAAATTTGCCGAAAGCAAACGAAAAACTTCAACTGTAGCAGTCGATTTAAAAAAATCAGAAACTTTAAATTGCATCGGTTGAATTTAATTGATTCAGTTTGCGAATTTAAATAAACTTGAAATGTTTATCTAACAGATAAATTCGAACTATTAAACTGCGAATTTTTACTCAATTCCAACTAGTTCTTTTTTATTCGTTTCTAATTAAAAAGGATAATAGGGGCGTAAAAATCGCCCTTAAATCAACCGTGGTTGGTTACAAATTCAATTAAAAAGGCGGCGGAAATCGCTTAATTTGACTAAATAGTTGGGTATATGTTCGGGAATCAATAAACGAATGTAGTTTTAATTTGGCGAATATCCCTCTGTTGGAAAGTGAAATATTTGTAGATTATGGGAATTGAAATGGCATTTTACTCCAGTGTTCAGATATCGATTCGAATATAAAATAAAAGACGCAAAAGAAGCGGAATTTTGTAGATTTCAGATTGTAGGCAAATTTGATTTGTTGTCGGTTGTACGGCTTCTTTCTTTCAATTGTCCAATTAGCCGTTGTAGAGGAACGAAATAAACAAATTCCATTCGGTCCTAGACTAAACTCCTTTGAAAGTTGAGATTACAACAATGGATGGGACTGTAATGGAAGAAACTTAGTGTAACTGAAGCGAATTGTTAAACAATCAATT
This sequence comes from Hycleus cichorii, assembly GCA_013841215.1. Lineage (NCBI taxonomy): Eukaryota > Metazoa > Arthropoda > Insecta > Coleoptera > Meloidae > Hycleus > Hycleus cichorii. The sequence continues at coordinate 28,638 of JACDRQ010000786.1, forward strand.
CCAAAGTTTATCTAGACAGCGTTTAATTACCAAAATCGATTAAATGAGATACTACTTGAGCTGAATTAGATCTGTTAAAACGTTGGGAAGAAACTGCTCACTAAATTAGTTTGAGCCGAGTAGAACGACTCCAAGTCCAACACTGAATAATACAATTAACCACAATGGAACTCGTTACAATTATTTAGGGAATGTAACACGTCTTTTGGCGGTGTTGTTGGCGTTGATCGATTAGACGACTTTTAGTCTACTTTTATTTATTTATTTTTTTTCGGAAATCGCCCAACGTTGACGTGTAATTAATCTTCAAATCCATGACTGTCGATTTTAAATTTATGCAAATAGCTTGGCAGCAAAGTTGCACGAAATACAGGTGAATAGAATTTTTTCAAGTACTCATTTAATTAAACTCGAGCTATTTATCGGAAGTTTTAAATTAAATTTAAAACTCCCAATACAAACTACAATTCCAACTATTATCACTAGTTGAGATTAATCATTAGAAAGCTTATATTGGATTTGATATTGTAGCCGGACAAGTTAACAATATATGACGTTACACCCATCAACTCAATTTGCGATATTAAATTTGTTGGTTTCTTGTTGAATCAACGTTGCTTTTCCAATTTTAAGGATGAATTCAACTCCAACCCATGACCTAGTTTGCATATAATGTTCGTCTACAGTCAGCCACCCAGGGGATGCATAGATTTTTATACAGTTGGACGACTACCGACATCGATCAAGATTAAAACTAACTAACTTACCAATTACTGAGTGCCGGCAAGATTTACTGGACAGTACAGAAATTTCAACCGTATTTAGTTGAGGTTTTCTAATTAAAACTTTACCATTTTTTTCTAATCAAATAAAATCTTAAATATAGCAGAAGCCTTTACGGACGACTATTCAATTTATAAAATCGTGCTCTTTATATTTCTTTAGTACATATAGCACGCACACACGGTATTCTAAAGGAAAACTAATAGCGTTTTACGTTGTGAATAACAAAGAAACTGTATGAAACGGCTCTTTGTTTGCTCTCGACAATATTACAACGGAAAAAGACGCAAAA